>JAANSK020143345.1:0-15303 GCA_011763485.2 Isoetes engelmannii
ATGGTCAGAATGCATCCTACTCCGGTGTGGTCGACTCTTTTTCGAAAAATGTGAATGTGTGGCCAACTGGCCCGCCGAGGCCACTAAAAAATATGCTGACGTTGACCTCTCCAAGACAAATGGCAAGCTAGACTTAACACTTCTCTCGGAAGAGAGAAATGGACAAGATGGCCAAACAAGGGATCGTAATCTACGGTGATGAAGAAGACGACACCAACTGCAAATTGCTCTTGGAGATCACACATAAGCAGAAGAAGGATCTGCTCAGACTTACTCATTGTAGAGCAACATCATACAAAGATTCTCTCATGAAGACGGAAGCAGCATCTGGTGAGACATGTTTTAAGTATGGTTAGCCTACTAATAGTAGTCACACCAGTATCTATATGCCACGGGGTTACTGTCATGCGTAGAGGCCTGTTCAATAAACCGACTCCAAGTCACTACGTGCAGCAAGCTAGAAAATTAGCTGACTTGAAAGCTTCTAGGTGGATCCTGAATCTGGAAAAAGATGTTCAACTTGCGATTGTCGAGGACATGGAGGCTTCGGTGTTTGAGAATGAGCAGGACAAGGTGGCGCAGTTGGAGGCCATGAACAAGCTGAATAAGTACTCT
This sequence comes from Isoetes engelmannii, assembly GCA_011763485.2. Lineage (NCBI taxonomy): Eukaryota > Viridiplantae > Streptophyta > Lycopodiopsida > Isoetales > Isoetaceae > Isoetes > Isoetes engelmannii. Next base: position 616 of record JAANSK020143345.1, read on the forward strand.
GACCATTATTCATGTGATCTTAAGAAAACATTTTCAATCCATGTAAAGCGCCTCACCCATTCACCAGTCCATTTACATCAGCAAGCGTTACGATCCAGCACGTCCTCTGGAGATTGTACAAAGCACGATTGGTAATCTCGGTCAAATGTCTATGACTGCAGATGTGTTATCTTGGGATACGAACACAAACAAGCCTATTGAGTGGACAAACGCTGAGGATTTATTAGGAGAAGATGAAGTTAACTTCGTCATTTTTAACGGGCAGCATTCTATTGAGGCACAGAAGACCCTGATTAGGCAGGCGGAACAAATGAGTAACTAAATGTTTTACAATCGTTATACATACAGAAGGCATTGAATCTTGGATGCCAGCACCTCACGGCATATTTGACAAGGATTAGTGCGTCTTAAATGAAATGGGGAAGTCGTTTCTATACAAAAGGAATTTTATTACTACATAAGTTTTTATGCTTGTAGTATTAAAAGCACGTCAGGCGTGCTTTCAAATCAACGCAATTCACGTCAGGCGTGCTTTAAGCTACTTTGGAAGCACTTTCAAAGCAGCTTAAAGCACGCCTGGAAAATGAATTGCGTTGATTTGAAAGCATGCCTCGCGTGAATTCAATCATCTAGAATCGTAAATAGAATCCGCGCCTAGCATGATTGCACTTACTTACTGGTGTCACCTAATCATGCTTGGCATGATTCTGTTTTAAGATACTGATCTCATTTTATGTACTATTGCAGTCCATACGTGGAGCAACTGCACCATGCTCGTCAACAATGGGTAAAATATGGTTGCCCATTACCCACCAAACAAGGCAGGTCAAAATTTGATGTGTTCAAGATGCTCGAGCGGACACTTTCCCAGATTATTATACAGGATAAGAAGAAGACTATAAGACAATCAAAGAAAAAGATTGATGATGACAATGCAGATCCTTCTGATAGCACATCCAGCAGGTCAGGTCCAACGGGCTCATACAAGATTGTATTTTGTAAGAAGGCAGTATGGCTCAAGTGGAATGAATTTTGGGATGCTTATATGCACAACAGGAGCTTCTATATATCATGGGTAAGGTGCCTCCTGTTGATGCAAGCATCTTTGACTTGAATGTGACAGAGATGAGAAAGACTCAAGGGCTAAACGACACTGAGACCATTTGGGTTTTAGACTAGTGCCTGAAGGTCTTATACAAGAAAAGTGCTTTCACTAAGGATAGGATGTCCTTCGTTGAGTGCTGCAGTTGAAGGATGTATGTACAGTGAAGTCAGCTGTAGGAGCTGAGTTACAAAGGCTATCAGGGGATGTGGCATTTTCTGAAATTGGATTACTTGATAAGTACAAAGTCAATCCCGAATATAAAACATTATGAGGCTACCCGCTAAGGTAGTTGCTGATTTGAGAAGAAAAGTGGCCCTTGTGAAGAAGATTACTGGAGAAGATAGTACTTATCCATTTGGATACAAAGGTCCCTTACATGAATCACCTTCTTGCCTTAGAAACATATCACTCTTTGTATTGGACAGTAGAGGTGGAAAAGAAGACATGGGGATGAACCACAAGGACTATAGCAGCTTCTTTACCAGCTGTATAGGATTGACAACTGAGAAGTCATTTACCATTGTCATCGTATATCCTTCAGATGACTCACATTTACATGCACTATCCGCTGGTCATGATCTAGGGTGCCTGAAAGTTACTAGGGAGGGATGCCTGGTATATGATGTTAAGGATAATAAGTTGTGAACAACACGCAAGATGGTACATGTGACTCATTATGGTAGCTATGCTGTCAGACGAGGAATGTGATAATGTTAAGGCCAATGGTGACAATAGCAGCGCATGGGAATGTTTTCTTCTAGGTGATCCAGACATAACAACAACATTCTTTCATATGGATTGGGAGTTGTATCATCAAAACGAGTCAGAAGTGGATGAGGATCGGGACCCTCTCATAAGTGGTGACTTCAAGTATCAGCTACTAACTAAAGAGAAAGGTCCCTTAAATAAATATAGTTTCCCCTCGACTATGGCTACTTACCTCGTCGAGGCTTTTGCTCCAATTGACACAACGTACGTGGAGCTTCATGCTGGAGGATATGTTTCCCGAGAGACTCTGATGGATGCTAGAAGATGTCACAGTTTTGTGAGTGATGAGCAGACAGAAGGCTTTCTTGAACCATTCCTCTTGCATGTCCTTGCCAAAACTCCTAAAGGCCTTCCGAAAATCTGCAATCTTCAGCAATCAAAAGTCTAGTGGACATATCAAAATCCAACATGGACGTTGAATTTGGTGAGGGAACTAGTAATGCGCAGCCTAATAAGGAAACTGGTGAGCAACTTGCTGCTAAACTGGCTGCTGAAAGTAATGTTATAGGGCAGAACATGGGGGATATTTTGCCTCCCTTGCGGGTGGTGCAACCATCCCTATAACAGATCCCAAATGAGAAGGGAACCTGGAGAAAAAGGACCAGTGATAATGGAAGCGACTCTAGTGATTCCCAGGTTTGCCAAATTACCAATAAAATAATGTCAATAGTGATGGTCGTAAAAGAACTAATAAAAAATGACACTTCTAACAGACAGAAGAAGACGGAGATTGAAGGTGACAAAGGGGACAATGATGCCGACAACAACAGTGAAACGGAAGATGAAATGTACTTATTATTGTTTGTCTTATAAATGAATTCGCACTTAACGTGATTTATTTTAGGGAAATTTCTAAAAATGCCCCTGTATTTTCATCAAATTATCAAAATGCCCCAAATTTTATTGTATTTGTCAAATTGCCCTTCTTTTCCATACGTATACTGTTCTTTTTGTGTTGAACAGCCAAAATATAGCATAGCCCTTTAAGCCATTTTGCATAACCAACCTTGAATCTCTTGAATCAACTCTTGCATTATTTATCTAAACAAAAAACTTGGCTTTAAAATCTGCTGCATGGGTATGAATCAAACTACTTATTAGGACCTGAAGGCAGGAGCACGGCGCTGTAGGAGCCGCCATGGTGAAATTTTTGAAGCCCACGAAGGTCGTTGTGCTACTTCAGGGCAGATATGCTGGACTCAAGGCCGTTATTGTCAAAAACTTTGACGATGGTACGCAACAGAGAACATATAGCCATGCTCTGGTTGCCGGAATTGTCAAACTACTTATTAGGGCAAATGATCTTACAAGTATGTCCAGGCCGCCCAATTCATTTTTCACCCAAACAGTAAATTCTTGTACCGAAATTGGATCAGTAACATCTAAAACATGTGAAGCAGATTGGTGGCCTTGCTTATTTTCTGAGGGCTTCTTCCTGTTAGAACAGTGGTAATTCCAAGGCTGTCAAGCTGCTTCACAATTTCAAGGCCAATTCCAGTGCATCTACCGCTAACGACTGCAACATTCTAGGAAGACCACCACGGATTCGCCATGCAAGCTAGCACATAAAATCAAGTCAGCACATATCTTTTATAGATTTCGACGGAGTAATTCTTGTGAGCAGGCGATTTTGGACGAAGTAGACTTAAAATGTCGAGCGAAATTTTGTCTGGCAGCCGCAAGGAATTCCGCTGGAAATTCTAAGTCGAAGAAATTCTAGAGTAAAGAAGAGCAATTTTGCATCCATTAGCTGGCTTCGGGATTGTCAATTTTGAATCCATTAGCTGACAATTTTTGTGCTAGATTTTGGCTGTTCAACACAAAAAGAACATTATACGTATGGAAAAGAAACGCCAATTTGACAAATATAATAAAATTTGGGGCATTTTGATAATTTGATGAAAATACAGGGGCATCTTTAGAAATTTCCCTTTATTTTATCTTGGGTCTCAAATTAAATTGCGTCAAGCGCGCTTTAATATGTATTGTCAAATAGCGCGAATTAATTAAGTCTTATAATGCCAAAGTAAATCATGCCTGGCGCGTTTATGTTGTTGCAACATACGATATAAGGTTGTGTTTGCTATTCATATTTTACTGATTATATACCTTGTTTGATGTTTTAGAGACACTTGCGTTTCTAACAAGGTTCTGGTGTTTGACGTAAACGGAGTCCTTTGTAAAACTTTTCTGAAAAAGAAAGTGGCTCCATTTCACCAGACACAAGTCCAGTGATCGACATACACCCGCATCTTATTATAAGTTGTACTAGCCATGCATCTGCAGCATCAGCACGTGGCTAACCAAAGATGCGGACAACAAATAAATAAATTTTTTACCACTTTTTCCTCTTACAAAATAATGACGACGTTTTTCTGCCGACCGCATGCAAATACCATATTGATCCATTTTTTAGGCTGGAGAGTGATCGATTATGGATGCTTGGCCCTCAGATCTTCATTTTAGCGACTGCAGCAGGTTTTTGGGTCAGATTTGAGAGGCTCTATGAATCATTTGTGATGGTTTAGGACAATAGAAAGTTATTAAGTTTAAGAAAAGCTTGGCATGTTATTACCCATCGACTGTCATTCTTGGCATCCAGCAAATTTCCCTATTTGTCTGATGTGTCGTTGCTTTGTTTTTCATTTTATTCTATTTTCAATTCACAGTAGCCATTCTCGGCATCTGAGGAGTGTGTGGCAACTACCAGGCCAGGTTTTGCTATTGCATTGCAAGTTTGTAATGCAATGCTGAATGCTTATGAAATTTCTCCATCTGCAGCTGCGTCCCTGCAGATCTCTCTGTTCCTTTTGAATTGAATGAATAAAACTGTTTTATTTTTTCCTTTTGAATTGCAGACTTCTACTTCTTTCTTTCTTTTGCATATATTTCTTGTGATGATGAGGAAGTAGATGGTGCCGACTAGTATTTGTATTTTTTTGTAGTTTCGATTTGCTTTTATTTTGTGGATTCCTCTCTATGCTACTCTATTGGATTTTGCCCTCTATGCCAACTTATCATTGATTTAATGTATCTATATTTCTTTTTGTTAGTATGTCTAAGGCTGCTTGCTGCCATAGATTAAAGTTGGTGATTTTTAAGAATTTAAATTATCAAATGCATCTTTCTCGCATCTAAAAACGTTAGATGCTTTGATCCTTTAGATGCTCCGCATTTGACGCATCTATATTTAGCCACTTATGAACACTGCACCAGTCGAATCAAATTCCAAGTGGATCTATCCACGACCGCACTTGAAGGAGATGCTAGATGAGGCATTTAGGTTATTTCAAGTTGGTATTTGCATCAAGACAAATGTGTGAAGTTCCTTAATCCTAAATATCCCACATGCAAGTCTATCTTCATCAAACACTTGAATAACATGATGAACCAACTTGCTATTCAGAATAGGGATGATATAATTATAGTGGATGATGATGCTCGCAAATGTTTCTACAATCAAACACAGGCCCTAAAATTCACCATCTTATGATAAAAAAAACCCTGTGTAGATGATTTTCTAGTGAAGTTTATGCCTATTATGAATAATCTGGCTATGGGGATGACAGTGCGTGGTGTTAGATTCACATCTAGAACATGAAAGAACAGATGATATGGAACCACACCATGTTAAATATGTGGAAAAATATAAATTGATCCCTTAATGTTTTATTGGAATATATGATTGTTTTTAATGATATTAGTGTCTTGTATCCATTTATCGAATTACATATTATTTTCATCTCAATGCTCTTGGATTTTGATGTCATCTATTTTAGTAACATGCCCTTCTGTTTTGCATATTTCAATTTGCATCTGAATCGATACATGGGAATTGCAATCTTATGTGATTTATCAGATCACAAAACAATATTTAAAAAGAAAAACAAAAACCCTCTAGAAAACAACCACAGGTTGGCGTGATTTTGGAGTTGACATAATCTCAATTTAAATAAATGATGGCTATATCTTGATATCAACCAGCATATGAATGAGATGTAAAATGGAGCCAAAAAAAAAAAAAGGGGATGGAGCAAAAATAAGTATTCCAAAACTTCTAAAATATGAGATAACGTGTACACTAGGTCTTATAAAGTAAGTTGGTTTGTCTTGAAGCTTGCTCTGCCCCATCTTCTGCTGCTTTAGGAAATAGATGTGTGATCAAGGAACTAACTCACTAGCCCAGACAATAATGCTAAGAATTAGATTAGTTTCAGTGCCTGCCATGAGCAGAGTAAGCTACATCAAAGTATGAGCATCTGCAGGACCAAGATATATCTATTCATGCCCTTCTCATTATTAAGCAATTTCTTCTCTAGCATTTTAGAAATGCAGGACCAAGGTATATCTATTCATGCCCTTCTCATTAATAAGCAATTTCTTCTCCAGAATTTTAGAAATGCAACAAACAATGGTGCACCTAGAAGCTATCTATCTACACCCCATGTCTGCTCCATGTCTTAAACTCAAATTTAACTTCAATGCAATGATTTGCTAAAAATGAGCCTAGTTCAGTTGTATCTCCTAATCTGTTTCTTCTTCATTAGGTATGTTGTTAAGCTTCCACAGAATAATTCACTCTGTTAATGCTTTGGCGCTGCTGCACCTTCCAAGATAGCTTATCTGGTGTTGGAAGAGTGATGTGCCAATTTGGCATTTGGGATTTGGCAGCATCAAATTCTAATATGTAAAGCTGTTTCCGGCTCTCCAATGGAGCTTTTCCCTAAAATCTTTCAGATCGTTCCCTTCATCTCTTTTAGCCACTATTGGTCTGTGCTTCCTCTAAAAAATTAGTTGCTCATCTATCTCTACTTTAGGCACGCCTCTTCAGGGCTCTGATAGAGCCAATTTTCTATGGAGTAGAAGTTTGGGGCCTGGTCATCTCCGTCGCCACCTGGGGAGATCTCAAACGGGTGCAAAAAGCTTTTCTAGCGCGTGCCCTCGGGGTAAAGCAGACGGTACCATATCAGATCCTGCTCCAGGAGACATGTTTCTTTCCCCTTCAGAGAGCGGCCATGTGTCGTCACCTGCTATATTTTCAAAAGGTAGCCCAGATAGATGAAGATCGGGCGGTCGCAATGGGCCCGCAGCGCCTCAAAATTTGCTGGAGACAAGCAGGCACAGTGGTTGTCCCAATGGCATGTCCAGGCACACAGGTGCATACGAGTCCGCACGAAGAAGGATCACGACGAGCTGAAAGCCTGCCTGGACATCTGCTTCCTTGGCAAGCTCTGGGACGTTGAGGCCCTGGCACAGGTCAAGCTCGGGCATTATAGAGAGCAAGTGAATCTCACGCTCAAGCGGGGGCTCCAGCAGTACCTGCTCACCCTCCCCTCCATGAAAAAGCGGAGGCTCATCACTTCCATCCGAACGGGTTACACCACCTCTGCATTGAAACTGGGCGATGGGCAAGGGAAGCACGGGAGGACAAGACCTGTCAGTGCTGCTGCCAGGGGGTCCTTGAGGACGAGTGCCATGCCCTGCAAACCTGCCCCTCTTATGAGCAGATCAGAGCACGATACCCGCAGTTAGTGATACCCGGACATGCACTCCATCCATCTCCTACTCAACACTGACGCGGTGGGAACTCGTGTGTCATATCTTCAGGAGGTTCTTGACGAACGCCATCGGCTCTGTCCCACTTCCCTGTGAGGGTCTCCACTTTGATTGCTCAGCTGGGGGTGCCACACCTTTGATTTGTATACCAGCAAGCGCAATGCCGCCACAGTTTTTCCCCAGGTGGGTTTTTTCACCCGGGCTGTAATACGCTTGTTGTTTGTCTTGTAATGTGGACTCACACCTGGGATGGCATTCCTGAGTGGAGTGAGCCAACCAAGAAACCGGGAGTGCCGTTAGGCGCGACCAGTTTATGGGCTGGCTCACTCCACTCGGGAATGCCAGAGCAGGTGTGAGTCCACAACGTCAAGCAAAGCAAGTGCAGACAGCAGGTCAGTTTGTGTTGCCACATGACAGCAATTTTGTGATTCTTGATCAGAATGGAGTACACATGGCATGCCCACATTGGCTGAAACTCAAGAATATCTCACCCATTTTGCTTGACGTACAGGTCCCATAGGCTAATTGGCATCCATGGACGATAAAAATTTTTCTATTCTATTCTATTCTTAAAATCGATGCCCCTATAGTTAATCAACTGTACTTTAAAGAAATCTTATCTTAAACCCGCTATTTTGTACCATCCAGCTAACATCACGAGCCGGACTCAGCATTTCATCGATCACTTCCGCATTCTCTTCGACAGGCAGGCATCGACGGACAAAGTTACTTGTTGTTGCTAGTTTAGGCCAGTCATAAGAAATATTCGGCCTATACTGGTACATACCTAAAATATGCTCTTTTCCCACATAAGTGAGGGTCTGCCCTTTAGGGGCAACCCAAAAAGCAATTTGGTTCTTTGCTTACTAGATTGAGCCAGATAAATTTGAAGGGGATAATGCAACTTATTTAGGAACAAAATGACCAAAAGAATCACGAGCATGTCTCTATCTCCAAGACCTTGATTGCCGAGGGGTTAAATTGCATCTTTTTTTTTTTACGCAAGCCTCTGTTTTCTAAGAGTTGCCCATTACACCCTTGACATTTCGGCCATGCCCTCCCTTTTTTTTTCCTTAGCATTCTTGAGGTAGGCCGTTATTTACCCCTTAACACCCTCCTCCTTGAGTTTTAAGTTTAAAATAGCCTTTAACGCCCTAAGGTGTTATGGCGAAGGCCCATAACACCCTAGAAATAACACTCATAAAACCCTCGAAGGAGGGTGTTAAGGGTGATGACCCCTTGGCCCTCGGGCATTAATAAGAATAACATTCTCGGGCATTATGGCTATGACCAAAATGGCTCGATCGTGCAACGCCCATAACCCCCTCTGGCCATGGCCTTATCCAGCCCCATCCATGTCTAACACTATTTGAAGACAACAATGGGCGCTAATGTGAAGATGAGGGCTAGAGCTCCAATTCTCTGAGCAAACAGCGAGGCAAGGCCTTGTCTTCATGCGGGGAGTGCGAAAGTCGACAAGCAACAGAACTTGAGTCGCTGGCTCAGTGAGAGAATGCAGAAGGCGAAGCAAGAAGAAGGAAATTGTCAACAGATGATGATTAAACTAATAAGATGAATGCGGGTACGGAAGTTCCAAACTGAAAATGTCGGAGCGAAAATGTTGTATTGGAGTGCATGTAGTTGGAGAGTCGGTCAGAATAGAGGGCTAACGGCGCCATCAATGTCAGGCGAGGCCTAAGGCTAGGGCTAGGGCTAGGTCCAAGGTGGGCGGCAGGCAGGACGCAGGTACAAAGGGGGGGGGGGTGGAGGTCACCTCCCCCCTCCCCCACACAGCGGTGAGGTTGCCATCATTAATAGCCCACCCCCCTCTCTTACATGCGCCCAACAATTCCTATAAGCCACACTAGAGCAGGCCTAAGCTAGCACTATCGGTTGCCGTGTATGTATTCTCTGTTGTCAGATCCGCCATAGCCAAAGCTTGAGCCTGCCGTCCTGCAGCGGCGTGCTTGCCACACTCACACCAACACACACACACTGGTCTTTTCATTTCCATTTCCTCCCACCGCACCAAACCGCTCTAGCCTGCCTATCTATTGTTCAATGCCTGTCTGTGCCTACCCTATCTAGCAGGCTCCACCCACAGCGTGAAACCTGCACCCCCTGCTGCGTTTTTATCTCAATTCCCGCCCTCTCTAAATTCATACAACATCCTAAACAGTAAACAAAAATCAAATCAAATCAAATCAAACACCTTCATAACCGTATCATTTTTCTTTTTTTCGTACCTCCATCCCCATGCCTTACATGGATTATTCATTGATTCGGCAGCACTGTCATATGATTCTCATTTCTGAATTTACTTCATGGTCGGCTGCTTTTGCCAACCGAGGAGCAGGACTAAAATGTCGATGGTTAATTGCTTGGTTAATTAACTGCAGCATCAGATTTGAATGAAATCCAACGTAGAAAAATGCTTGCCGGATTGCATGAAATCATATATATCATCCCTGCAACCTCTTCATTTAGAAAACAAGAAGAGCTTTTAGTTAAGACCAGTTTCCATTGTTCCAGTAACCCGAATCATTTGAAGGCTCAAGAAATCCATCTTCGACATGATGCCATTCACCTTGTTCTTCAGACTTAACGTGTATCAATTCCTGAGCTAATTTGCCCTTTACATGCCTTAACAAATCTGTTCCATCGTCTCCCAAAGCCTGGAGATAAGAATTCCTTCCCTCTTCTATGCCCTCTTGGAGAAGAGCTACTAATTTTTGTTGCGGAAATCTCCAGTGGGCCTCTCCTTTTCCATCTGTTTCGTCATAACAAGCAGTATATGTACTAAATCCTTCAGAGATGGCCGAAGAATTGGGTGGTTGATGATCAAACAAGGAGCACAAATCTCCGTTTGGATTCGTAGAAACCTGATGATCTTGTTTCCCAAGATTCATTCCAAAAACACCGGCATCAAAATGCTGCTGGAAATTAATGGGCAAATTCGCTACAGCTGCAGAGGGCCAATTAATAGAAACGGGACTATTTTCTCCGGTGAGAATTTCTGTAGAATCATCAATCCTATCATAAGAAAGAACCGCACCATCGCTGTGATCTTGAAGCTGCATATTAGACCTTAGATTTTCAAGCTGGACAATGTGACTGGTACCTTGGACGTGGCCACCGTTTTGAACCAGTTCTTCTGAAGAAGAAGAAAGCATAGACTGATCGGAATTTCTTTGCCTGGCCCTCTTATTTTTGCGACTTCCTCCTCCAACCGGAATGTTTCTTAGAGCTCCCCCTTTGGTCCAATAACGCTTGCAATTTTTGCAAAAATGGCGGGGCTGAGTAAGGCTGTAGTTGTTATAGTAGCAAAATTTTGTGTTTAGAGATTCACAGCGCGGGCATTTCAAAATCTGATCTGCTTGAGGCCGCAGACGCCGTTCTTGAGCTGATCTTTGGCATGCTAACATTTGATCGGCAGATTTTAAACCTCTATCTTGGTTCATGCCGGAATGGCCAGACCCTTCAATGATGGCTATGGCGGATTGTACTTCTACTGCTGAACTGTCATATTCATTTGCCATTCCCTATTCATTCATGTCCGTAGCTACTAACCAAATGTTTCAAATCTGGCAGCTCTTGCCCTGTTCTTGCATCATTTTGGTTCCAATTCTTGCATTCAAGACTTGCATTCTGCATTCATAAACATGCATAGCCATCCAATTATTCAAAACATCGGGCTGATTATTGAGAAAAACACGGCCGATTACGCACAAAAGTGAGGTGATTACTCGCAAATTAAGTCATATTTCTTCTTGCATGATCTTGATTTTACTTGATAATCATAGAATTACTACTACGAGCTCAGAAACGGCAAAAGCTCATGCGATTGATGACGTTTTAAGAGAAATATTGACAAACCTGAAACCATGAAGGCCGGATTCGAAAGAAGAAGATTCATAAGACGGCTGCCGAAGCTCCAACTCTGATTTGGATGTCAAAGCACTCCAACTGGCACAAAAATTCAAAAAAAAAGTTTCAGAAACGAGCAGGAAAAGAGGCTATGGCGGATCGGGAGGGAAAATCACCTTAGAAATCGCCAAATCCGGTGGCAGATCGAGTTCGGGTGGATAAACCTGACCGAAAATTCGAGCAAAGAGGGTCTCTGAAGGAGAAGAAGAAAACACAAACCAGAACAAAATCCTGCAACAATGCGTAGGACAGGCAGAGACATGCCCAGACCAAGCGCAATTGGTGTGTATGGCTTCTGTGCTTACGTGGCACAATCTGCCGTGCTTTGGTTCCGCGATGAACGGATAGGATGGGACCACGTTGTCGGTTAGGTGAGATGGTGCGCGATATTGTGAGTGGGTGGAGGCTATGTGCTTGGATTAATCAACCAATAGGAAGCCGATGCGTGGCCTCTTCTCCGCCTTGGATTTTGTTGATATTTTTTTTTGGCGCACAAAAGCGCACTCGTGACGCGTTGCGAACATTATGACCCGTTTGGGAATTTCTTCATGGTCTACTTGATTATTTTATATATTAGCACTTCCTAACTAACTCAATCTAAGTAATGCGAAATATATACCTCCCCTGTTATTATGGAACTGGTAAATTTATTGAGGAGGGTTTTCCACCAAGAAAACCTTTGGCGGTGGTGTGTTTCGCGGAGAAAAGCCGAGTCAACAAATTTTTCGGACGAAAAAAACGTAAATGTGAAATTATATCCGCCGAAAATTTTATTTCTGGCCAAAAGTTTGATTTTCGTCAAAAAAGGGCGTGGCGGGGCTGCCCGATCTGGCGGTGACATTCCCCCCCTGCCGGTAGCTCCGCCGTAAATCTCTGCTCTCCGCCGGTGGCACCGCCTGATTCAGCGGCGACATGCCCCCTCCGCTGGTAGCTCTGCCTGAAAAATCAACATGACTTTTCTCCTTGCAAGAACGAACTGGAAAAGGCTATAATTTCATCTTGACATTTGTTTCGCTACATATAACCTCCTCGAAACTCCTTCTCAAGGTTCTGTTGACCTTCTCTTTCTTCTTCTCTATATAGCCTCTTCGAAATTCTTTCTTCAGGCTTTGTTGTCCTTCTCTTTCTTCTTCTTTGCCTATCCCACCGACACAGCACTCAATTCTTCAAACATCCCTTCTATTATCTACATGCCAGCGTGCTCAACACTTAAGCATGCAGCCACGATTCTCTACCACCATGGTTCTGAAATATATGGCCCAAATCCACTCACGTCTATTTGCAATATCATAATACCTCGCAGCTAGACAATGGACCAGCTATGTTGGTTCCTTGATTGACAATATGGCACTACTTGATGTAGATGTTGATGCTATGTGACACACCACCTAGTCATTTCTTGACATTGAGTTTATTGTTCATTATGTAAGAGTTCTCACTTGGAGAGCAATATCAACCATCATCATGTTGTGCCATGATGCTAGACATGGCATCTATATAATTACCCACTCTCTTCATTAGGTGCAGTGGATGGCAAATTCTATGAAGATTGGGTGTCACATCAACATAAGAGCCATGCTGCATATGAGTAGATCTTGGACCAGTATTAGTGTGACCATAACCACGTTATTTTTAAAGGCCACATATTGGATTTTCAACAAGTGCCTAAACACTACATGATGTACTTGTTGCGTTTCTCTCTCTGTCTAAGGTCAGCCACATGCACGAAATACTTTTTATCCCTTGCGCTACGGCGAGAGGCAAATTTTATACAGTATTCTGCAAGAGATCATGGGAGAACAATTTCTCTCGAGACCTTACATTTGTTGTCCGGCCTTGAGACCCCCCTGGTCGCCAGATTTTTTCCCCCCAAATCCATTCTAGTAAGCTCTCGAGTATGAGATATTTCTTTCTTGAAACTCTATTCTATTATGACGATATGGGATATTTTCCTTCTTCGAAACTCACAACTTCGGGATCATGCGTCCCATGAGGCAAGAATCCATGTAAACGCCATTGTAGGCTTGCTTTCCCTACCAATACTTCACAGAAACAAGATTGTGCGTATGGATCCAATCATTTTGGGAGCAATTGCAATGTTGATCGTGGCTATTCTTCTTGGCTTTGCATTACAAAAAATTTGCTTGACCCGATGCATCAAAATGAACTTCAAGATCCTATGGAGTTACTTGAGGAGGAGGATCCTTCCAAGGCAATAGCAATTTTCTTTGTGCAACCTCCAGTTTACTTCTAGCAGCATCTTCTCGGCTAAAAAGGCCACTAAGAAGGTTTTTGTTGTATTCTAGACAAGCAACACAATGGGATAACATTGACAACTACGTCTGGAATTCCTTCCATCATTTAAAGATGATATGTGGCATCAGTTTCATAAGATGAAGAGAGTGAAAAACTGGTAGATCTTGTTGTTCCATAGCTCCATACACCAGGCCAAAAAGTTAGACCACCTGCGGATCCGAGAAAATTTGTACCTATGGTCATGCACTATTTACTTGCACATGGTGAGATGCCATTGCATGTAGGCCAAAGGTTTTATGTTGAGAATGCTATTGTAGAGAAGTACACTATAAAGATTACTTCAGTTTTGCTTCCAAGACCATGATGTATAAGGGATTCATTGCCTTGCCCTCTGACCAAAGATTAACTTATATCATAACTGAATTCAAAGATGCCACGAGTTTACTGAACATTTTTTTGTGTTGTTGATGGTTCTCGCAATTCTGTACGAGAAACCATAGAAGAAAGACGAAGGGAATGACTATTACAACCGACAAAAGAGGCATTCATGTTTGATGCAAGGTGTAGAGACTCACTCTAGACTTTTCATTAATGTTTATGTTACTAGGACATGTCATGTCCATGATTCTAATCAGTCTGCTAAATAAGAGGCTTGCAGCAAAACATATCCTGCAGCACCCTATTGTAAACTTAACTGGCAAGAAAATAACAAGAAGAGGTGAATTCACTAATCATGATGTTTATGTCACAATTCCTTCAATGCTTTTGGGAGATTCAGCTTATCCTAGCAGAAGGTTTCTTCTGAAAATAGTCCTAGAGGGACAGGTTCTTTTCCTAGGTTTAACAAATGAGTTTGCAAGGGCAGAGTTTGTGTATAGAATGCATTTGGCATCGTGAGAGAAATTCTGAATTCTGAAAGCTCTTCTCATCCATGTAGGCAAAGCTTCCAAGATAATTTATGCAACTTATGTACTTTAGAGTTCCTGTGTAATGCAGGATAACCACGATTCCGCTATTTTGCCATTATTCTTTGATTTTGAACTCTACCAAAAGTGCTAACCCCATTTTCCACAGGA
>JAANSK020143456.1:0-15300 GCA_011763485.2 Isoetes engelmannii
AGATCCAAGAAGGGACCGTCCAAAACGGACAACGTCCAAAACGGGCAAAAAATTCCAGAATGCTACCACACATGTGTGAAGATGCCAAAGATAATATCACATGAACATAGTCAGTGCACTTGGCTAAAGTGTGTTGCTTGCAACTACCAGGTCATGGGTTCAAGTCCCGCCTTGTGCAACTACTTTTTGTATCCATGTGTTTTTTTGTATCCGTGTGATGATCATCTCTTGTACATACCAGTATAATACTTGTATACTGCGTATGATCATCACACCACCACCATCACCACCAGTTGAGGTAAACACACCACTGCCACCACCATCACCACTAATTGAGTTACACACACCAACACCACTCACTATAAAGACACTAGTTGTGGTAAGCTCTGTGCACACTGAAGCAGTTAATACAAATGAGGGAGTGATTCCCTCAGATGAGGGCAACTTGAGTGACTTCTTAACAAAAGGGAAGAGCAAAAGAAGTAAGCGGACAAAGCTAGAGAAATGCAAAGAAGTTGTTAAAACAACAAGGAAGAGAACAAGAAGCCGGCTGAAAGATGCAGCAAGCAGTCTCATGCACGATACCACACCTATCAAAGTCTATTCAAAGAAAGGTGCAGAAATCAGCCCTAAGTTTCAGGTGAGCCTGATGTTCAGAAAGTTATTGATGTCCTTTCTAGACCTGGAATGTCAATGTGGGACGTGCTGCACAAACCCACGGCATAGTCAACCTATCTTTCATTTTCTTCAACATCATTATATTATGTAGACATTCCCGTTGTGTAGGTATTCAGGATGTTCCAACGTCTTAAAAACTGATTAGATGTTCAAATTAAGCAGAGAGCCTTCGAAAAGCTAAAGCCTTACTTTGTTATAAAGCTATCAGAATTCAATACCTGATGTTGCATCTATCACGAGCATGCTGAGGGAAGGGGTGAAGAACATGAGAAAAAAGTCCATGGTACACGCTGTGAGTGCAAGATATGTGACCATAAGGCAGGCCAGGTAGGCTGCAACGCAGCAAGACATGTTTGGCCGTCTAACAGTGACATATGGAGGAGCATAGTTTGCCCAAAGCTTGAAAGTGATGAGTGGCATAATGATGCATGTTTGTCAGGAACTTGCAGCAAATGTGGTGTGGACAAAATGGAAAGGTGTCCAAAAGAAGAAACAAAGGACAATACCTTAAAAATCCTTGGGAGAACATAGATTACATTGAAATTGGTAAGGATGAAAATGGTAAACCCTAAAAAAGAATTGAGCATCAGTATTTGCAGACTTCACCCAATGTTTTGATGGGAACATTCAGATCGAAAGCAAATGAGTTTGTGACACATAAATTCCAGTATAAATGGCAGCAAGCCATGTTTAAAAAACCACTAAACAGGTTTGCGGATGATACCATTGTAACAGTGATTGACTTTAGAGAGAATTACTCTTTCAAGGAGCAGAATGAAATTCATTGCAGGCATTGGCATAATGAGCAGATTACTATTCTTGTGCACCTCACATATAGAAGGGATCCTGAGACACAAGAAATTATAAAGGAAGAACATTTTTATATATCTGATGACAGAAAACATGACTCTTTGTTTGTGCAACATTGTTTTATCTTACACAATCAGCGGATGCAAGAGAAGGGAATTACTTTGAAGAAGCATTATGTCTTCTTAGATGATGCAGCCAAGAGAGCATACTGGGCGGACTGGGCGCCCGTAATGTGAGGAACTCTGCTGAGGAAAGGCGTAGATCTCTCTTTCTCTTTCGGTTTTTCATGCACATAATCTTCTGGGGCATCCTGACAATTATATACCTGGTGCGCAAAGGTAAGAAATCATTTTACTTCGATGCTAGATTCAAGTCTTTAACATGTTTAGACATGATGTGGAAGTTTTGGTACTCTGGCCATGGAAATGGAGAACATGATGGTGTAGGAGCAGTAATAAAAAGGGCTTTGAGAGCACCACAATTGAAGGGCATCAAGTATTGATTCCCTAACAAGATCAAATGGTGCTAATAAAGCGAACGTGGAATCATCCGAAGCAGTGGCGCTTTTAAGTGCTAGAGGAAGAGATTTAAACCTGATCAATGTTAATATCAATTGGCACCAATGGTATTCTTGAAAGGGTAATCATGTTACCAGAATGGATTAAGACTATGGTATGAAGTAAATACAAGATGAACTAGATCGTATATAAAAGAACACGAAATTTAGCTAATGCCTTTTTAAAAATATTTTGCAGCCATATGATAGAAGTAACAGATATATATGCTAGCGTAAAACTATCATGCCATAGCTTTTAGAAATCTAGGACACCGTTCCTTTATTAATTGTAAGCATCTCTTCATGCTGTCCAATGTGAAATTACATAGACAAAGCAAAGACCTACAAACCTGGATTTTTTAAAGCCCCTTGCTTCAGAGAAAAGCTGAGTAGAAAATGACAATGGTAGTTTTCTTTAGTATCACATCCTTTCGTGTACAGCATCACTGGATTGTATAAACATAGCAGATCATTTTTGAGAAACTGAAAATCATCTAAGGGTGTCTCTAGATTTCTTGACGTAATATGAGGATCTCAAACTGCTGATCTATTAGAGGCGTCAAATTTCAAGGCAATAAGCCATAGGTCTAGAGATATTGATCTTTTAATACAAAGATTGCAAAAAGAATCATGTTTTTGCATTTCAAAGGGAAAAAAATATTGCAGAGCTAATGCCACAGATCGATTTGGTTGTCTTCAAGGTATGAAGCCCTGCAAGGATTTGTTGCAAGCCATCTCCAATCGTCCAATGGCGTGATAACGCATGGCGCCCCAAATCGACGGCGGGCAACCATGTTGCCTCACGTCTCCTAACGCAAAGTGGCAAAAGAGATAAACCGTCGGATTGTGAATCGGACGGACGAGAACAAAAGATGCCTTGAACCCAACATCAAAGCCAAGGTTTGCCCTTCGGGCAACCCAAAAAAAAAATTGTGTTGTGGATTGGTTGCTTAGATAAGCCCTCAATCTTTTGAGAATTCCCCAATATCCAACCTTAGCCCATTCCTAAGCATATACTTCTCCTTGAATTTGTGAAATTGCTAGAGAAAAGTTCTCTAGTGCTAAACTGGATTTCCTTAAACCTTTCTTCTTCATGAACTCAGTCTTTCTCAGGATAGACTGGTTGGGTGGTGAGCTTTGGCCTTAAGGGTTGGATTTTATATTTTGATTTATATTTTGTTGTTTGGGATTGTCCTACTATCCATAAATCTTTTGATTGGTAACACCCCCAAAAGTTCAAAAAATTACTCAAAAGCCCTTGTTCAACACATACACATATTTGTATTTACACAATCACATACACATTTTTGTATTTATCTAAATAATGTCCCTATAAAGAAATTCTTTAATGCCCTTTGCGTTTTGGCAAACAAAGACCTTGTTGTCGAATAATCTCCAATGCTTCCTTGAATTGATCTGGAGATGATCATTAGCAATCTTCTCCTTGTTTTAGGGTTCATGTTGTGCATTTGGAACGAATTAAAGATAAGATAAGAGAATTTTTAACGTCATGCAATTTGCAATTTGGTGATCCCAAACTCTAGTTTTCCCAATAAAACAACATGAAAAATCGAAGAAATTTCACCTAACGTGGTTTACGAAAAATGATATATCAAATCGCAGCTGTGAATAATCCAGCACGCACAGGAACAGCCCAGCCATGAAAGTCGCATTATTATATTTCTATAAACAGTATCCCCAGGAATATGCGAACGCCCCTAGGGCTGCCCTTTTTTGCAGATTGTAATGTTAAGTGATTGAATGCTCATGACTATTATGAAATGGGTTGTTCTTGCAGGTCGAAAACATTGAATAGAAGAGCGCTCTAAATCTAATGGAGGAGAAGAAGAAGAAGAAGAAATCCAAGAAAAAAAATAAGAACATCGAATCAATTGAGGTCAAGGACGTGCCAGGGACTGCTGCCAAAGGTTCTTCTTCTACCTCTCTTAGAGATGATAGGAGATCTGATCAGGAAAATCATGATGTGCCGAGTATGCAAGATTTCTCGGCTTGTGATGGAGTTTTTATAGACGTAAATGAGAAAGCAACATCTAATGATGTTTTAGAAACCGCGCCACTGCCCAATGAAAAGATGGAAAACTGCATTGCGGAGGCAAGCGAGTTAGTGACATACTTGAAAGCTTCATTAGCAACGGAAGTTCAGACTTCTGAATTACTACGATTGCGGATTTCAGCTTTGGAAGAACAAGTTGCAGCACGAGATGTCACCGAGGTAAGAACTACATTCTAAATCATGGTTGTGTTTCAAAAATGCACCATATGTCTCCTATTGAATTTCTAATGGGCGAATAAATTGTCATGGGGAGCATCTCTTGGGTTTATGGAAACTAAACTAATTATAAAGAGATCAGGGTGTTGTGTGGATGGTAAATTGACAGCAGGTGAGACCTTGGCACATAGACATAAGAGGAGATTGAACTGTACGAAAAGTAACCTATTCATCATTTGTTACGACTAGCAAATTAAGTCAGTGTAGCAATAGGAGATGGCTAAAGCTTATAGTTTGAATAACGAAAACGGGTAAGTGGCTAATGCCTTTGGCTCTGATCCAACATATTGCTCAAGGACAAATTAGTGGTTCATATTTATAACGTTTCTCTTGTTTCTGTTTTTTAAGCCAGTTGAAACATAACGTTCTTTAGATATTTCTATGCAGACCAGCATGCATGCAGAAATATATCGTTTAAGGGAAGAAAATGCACGTTTGCTTGTGGAGGTAACCTATCATTCCCCTCTGTTTTGAATCAAACAATAGAACTGCCCATATTCTTACAATGACTTGCGTACCTGTTATGACATGCATCATTAAACCCAATCAAACGATCTATCTTCAGGGAATCACGATGAAAAGGCCATTATATCTTTTTTTCCCATGTGATGCAATCACCTTCCATCATGAAATAATTTACAAATCTTTTATCTTCTTCATTATAAATTATCGGGATTCTGAAATACCTTGCAATCTTTTATCTTCATCATGATAAATTAACAGAATTACTCTGATATTCACATTGCACCAACAATTTCATCAACTTCAACAAGTTTATAGACAGATATATCATATGATTTAGAAGCATTTAACCAATTAATCGTTCCTCCCCAGTTAATTGTTTCTGCATTCATAGATGACATGTCCAGACACCATTGTAAAACCCCATACTTTGCTAATCTCCTATTGAGATAGCTTTTAAGGTCAAGCAGATAGATGTATCAGCTAAAGTTATATCTCCATCATTCCTAATCTTAATTCTAATATTTGATAATATTCATGTGCACACATTATTGTAAACATGGTATAAATTAGTGGCTATTCTTCGCCATTTTTGGCTAGTTTGGGCTTGACCATTAGGGATTCTTAATACGGTAAAAATCTTAAAAAATAAAGAACTTTAGCCAAACATAAATCAGACACTATGATTTTTTTGAAAGATACGCCAAAGTATCTACAATTTTATAAGGTTTTTTTCTTAAATTAGCCAGATTTTACTAGTTTTAATTTAATTGTAAAGTCCCATACTTTGGTATTCTTGTATTAAGATAGCTTTCAAGGTTGAGCGGATAGATGTATCACCTAAAGTTATCTCTCCATCATTCTGTTATTGCCTTTACAATGCATAATGAAGTCTTTTAACAAATGGTAGAAGAGAGCAATTGCCGCTGCATGATGTGAATATTGGCAATTTATAACCTGAATGTATTGTCATGTACAAAGCTATAATTGCTAATTAAAACGTGTATCCTAGGTATCTATATGTAGGTTTGGGTCTGTCCTTAGTAGGCTGAGGAACTTGGCAGGTATCAGAGTTGAGAGATGAATCAGGAAGACAAATGCAAGAGCAGAAACAACTGTTGACAAAAATGGCAGCCATGCAAACAGGATTACGCCAGCTTGAGCGAGAGGCTGCAGTCCGATCCCGTGTCACTGATGACTTGATGTTCGCCAGCAGTTCTGAGTCTCCAAAGGTTTAACTCCCATTTGAAAGCATGCTTTACTCTCAAAACTAAAAAAGAGTTTACTGCCATCATTGTTTATTATTGTGAATATAGGCAATGTTTGCATTATTAGTTCATGTGTCTACATCATATCAATTCTAGTTATTGCAGCGATGGTTAGCATGGGGCTCAATAAAGGATTCCCCAGGTGATATAGCAGCTCTTGCTGAAGAGTCTCGGCTGCAGAAGGACGCGGCAGCTGTTATGATCGACAAATTGGTTGCGGAAAATGTAGAACTAACAACAAAAGTAAGGTTTTTGCAGCTTCTCTTTCATCATCTAGCACTAAGGAATCCTGAAATTGTGAGAGGGCCCTTACTATTTGTGGCAAGTTTCAGATAAATGAAATGAGTTTGCGCCTGGAGCAACAGAACCAACACGGTCAACAAGTTGAGAATATGTTGATGACTAAAGATCAGGACACTCATCTTAAAGAAGTCATAGATCCAGCTCAACAAGAAAGCAGTAATATGGAGCATAGCGCAGAGGAAACTAAGTTTGTTGTTATTGATGGTCAGCAATCCGGTGATGGTAATTTTGAGATGCGGAGGCTAGAAGAGCTTGAATCATGCAATCTGTCCTTGGAAAGCAGTTTGATACATACGGATGAGATGAATATCAAATCAACACAAAATTATGATATCCAACAACCAACAATTGGGAAAAGCACAGTAGCAACAGGCATGAAAGTAGAGCCTGTCCCCTTCTCTGATGCTCCCTTAATGGGTGCACCCATACGCATGCTTAGATTTGTTGCGAGGTTTGTTAGCGGAGCTGATTTAATCAAAACAACGTCCTCTGAATAGACAAGAGTTTGTTTATTGAACAAATATTATTGGGCATTAAGAATCAACTCTTTGTGATTATATTGGTTGCACTGTTTTAGCTGCTTGCAACCTTTAGTTATTGCTTTCTATCTCTTTGTCTAAAAGTGTTTTGGCTCAATTTTTCGGTGCTGGTAACCTGCCATTTTTCCAGCCAATTTCTTTAGTTTCTTCAATCTCCAGGCAGTGGATCATATGGCTGGGGGAATCATCTCAAAATGCATAACCTCATCAGGGTTTGCATAGCAGCGTTGCATGAGAAAGAAACAAGTGCATCAAATAAGATGCTTTTCAATTTTGAAACTAGCAAGTGCAGGAGCAAGGAGTCCATACAAGTTATCAACAATGTGTTTTTTCCACTCTGAAACAGGCCAATATGAATCTGGCTTTGTAGACTCTTCTTTGAACCAGGTTACACGGCTGAGTGAGGAGGGTGAACATTCATTATCTATGCACTATTTGTGGGATTCGTGTTCTTATTCTCTTGCCAAGTTTTTGTAAAAATATTATAGGCACGATTGTTTTTGCTTGTTTGTCAACTGGTTCTGAACTTAGTGATTGTTGTGCTTAAAAGTAGATTGTTCCTACATGGGCATCGAAACATCCATCATATTGTCTCAAATATATCCTATCTTTCTTTGTTAGCATGAATAGATAGATATCTGGTATAGATGGATTGGCAATTTATTGGGAGTCAAGTCCTGCATCAAAATATTATAAACTCTTCAAAGGTGCATGTTTATGGGTTACTTGCCCACTTTTTTGTGGGCCGTTGGTTGCCAGTATATTCACAGGATGATGCCACATCTATGGCTGTCAAAATTTAAAAAAAAAATGACATTGCACGAATCCATGGTCTACATTTATTCCATGGTTGCCCTTTTTCCATATATTAAAAAACCAAATCTCTGCCAAGCCTCACTCCAAACCAACGGATATCAAGAAACAACCAAGTCTCCTGCACAAATCGTAGCAACCATATACCTCCGTTATCGCTGCACATGGCCTGCACAGCGGCCATTTGAACACCGAAAAGGTCAACAGTAGGAAATTTCGCCACATTATAGCCCATTCTTACATTTGTAAATGTGCCTACTCTAAGTCGTCTTCTCCTGCTCTTAAATGCCACGTGTCAAATTCCCTATGGTCAAATGTCAAATTTCTTACAGTTGACCTTTTTGTAGGAGAAGGGCCGAGACGAGGCCCTTACATGGGGCGCCGAGCTCGCCAGGCCCTTACCCCACGTAAGGGCCTCGTCTCGGCCCTTACCCCTTCCCAACAGACCTCCACCCGACACATTTGAATCGGTAGCCCTCAGCCTGAATCGGCAGTATTGGTCCTGATTCGGCCCCAATCTGAAGCCAACCTCTCCTCGAGCTAATTCGCCTGCAAAAGAGCTGGAGCTGCATGCCTACAGAGCCCATCTTCCATTTCCCCTGCCGGATTTGCTCATGCAGTCGCCTTACCTGCCTGTTTGCTGGATGCGATCTGTCTCTTCCGCTTTTAATAATCAATGATGTAGGAATAACTATTAAGATAAAAAAAAACAAAGAAGAAACATTGAAGGATTTGGTCTTCCTGCTGCTGCAACCAGATGCCGACACCGCAAAAAGTCTTGCCATAGCCAGCATAGTCTTCTCCATCCCAGCAGCAAGTCTTGCCATCGCCAGCATCAAGCTTCTTCTCCAAAACCTTGCCCATCCTTGCTCTGCCACTCCCCAAAAAAACTGGAAATAGAATCCCACGTGACATCTCATCCACAATCGACACCTTTCTTTTTTCCAACCATGGCAAAGAAAACAAAAAAAAAAAACATCGAAAGCAACTAAAAATTAGCAAGAACCATTGCTCTAATCACCACAAATATACGAATTTCTATACAATACAGAGGCCAAATCTTACCCCAAACCATGCAAACGCAATACGAAACTCAATAAGGGATGTTTATTGGTGAGATGCTATTTTACGTAACTCACTGCATTTAATTCTTTTGAATATGACGTTTCCTTTTTTTGGTGAAGGACAAACTTTTTTTTAATTTAAACTGACTTGCATGGAATTATAATTAAGCTGCTGTTGATGCTAATAAGGTTAGCAATAGAGGTTTTAAAAAGATGGTGGTCTAACGAAGATGGTCTTTATTTCAAAGAAGGGAAGGGTCTTGAGAAACTTAGGGTCCAGATTGTTGTTTCAGTGCCACGAGTTTTGTTAGACAATGAATGAAAGGAGCATATCTTATGGCTCAAGAAGCTTGAGTGTTGTATTGTGATGATATTTGATTGATATATCAATGAAAATCTCCAATTGAGTGTGAAAAAGTTCCTGACAATTCTACCAATCTTTCAATTCTTCAGTATGCAGATGACACCTTTAGCTTCCTAAAAAATGAAAATGCTAATATAGATTATTTCTTTACCATTATTAATTCTTTCAGTGTTGCCTCAGGAGTCAATCTCAATAGAGTTAATGTCTCATTATGAGAGATCTCTCAAGTAACAACATCTTGGGAATTAAATGTATCAATTCTCATGAATCTACTAAGCTCTTGGGAATGCCACTCTCATCAAACCCTAGCATCAAATGCCTTTGGTCCCCTATTATCTCTCGGATCAAAAAGAAATTAAATAATTATGAGAACTGTCTCTCTTTGGATGGCAGAACAATTATTGCTAATAATATTAGTGCTAGCTCTCACATCTACATTTCCTCAGCCCTTCTAGCTCCTAAAACCGTTTATCAACAGCTAGAGAAAATAATTAGGAATTCTATTTGGAAAAAAATCATCTTATAAATTGGAGAACAATCTGCAGAGTAAAAAGTATGGTGGTCTAGCCTGCAAGAATTTGCAATATCAAGGCTTTCAATAATCTTCAGCCTGCTCCTAATACTTCCCCTCTTATGAGGAATCTTATTCTGGCTTGGAACAAAACTTATAAGGTCTTCTGTCATCTTCTCATGCTGGTACCAATATCTTTTGGAATCCGAATTTTTTTTCATCATGCGGATATTCCTTTGGCTATTAGGTAGGCATCCTAAAACCTATAAGAAGTGGAATGATCATAATATTAAGTCCCTTGCTGACCTTAGAAATAATAACAAATGGATTATTTGGACTAAACTTAAGCATAAGATTAGAGGGACCAACTCTGACAGACTCTTCTACCACATCAAGCAAAAAATTGATAATGTTGACATTGAGGCAAATCTCGATACAAATTCTTAAATAGACGTACTACACCTTCTAAAGCTCAGGAATATTGGCATCTTGCAGATTTCAAAAATGTGTGGAATAGTCATTTGTCTCCTAAAGCTGAATTCTTTATCTGGACTATTGCCAAAAGGAGTGTCCCTAATGTTGAGGCTTATGCCAAACATCAAAGACAGGGACCAGATATGATCAATCCAAACTGTCCTCTTGACTGCAATTTCATTGAAACCATGGATCATATTTTTATCTGTCCCAAGCTGAATGCCTTTTGGTCTTGGTTTGAGAACACATTTAGAATTGCTAGACCACAAAAATGTCCTAGACTTTATTATGAATGATGACAAGTTTATTAATTCTATCACATTTATTGCATTGTGGAATATTTGAAAGCATAGGAATAGATGTCTATATATGGAGATCATAGTGCCTCTTGCATTTGGATTAAACTTCATATGATTTATGACATAGAATTAGCTGCTACTAGTAACAGACAAAACTGTCCTGATAAATTTGATGACAGGTGGAATACATTTGGTAGTTTATCTGGAAATTTTAATTTATTTAATTTGTACTATCATAATGAATTTCCTGATATCTCTATCATTTCAAACAAATTACATGGGTTATCTCAGACGTGAAATGGATGTTATTGAGACTGCAGCAGAACAGATATAGATATCATTGAATTCCAGAAGATGAGGTCACTTGGGCAACGGAATTCTGTAGGGGCACTTACCTTATGGCAGAGCTTTGGTGGTTCTTAGAGGCTAATAGCAGCTTAATGACAAATCAACAATTTGAATTTTACAGAGAGTGTTATTACTACCACAGAGGTAGAGCAGATGCTTTTGGTACCTTAATTCTTTCCAGGGCTACTACCAATGCTGACATATTGATCCTTGAACTCAATTGGAGAAATTATTGAGCCCTGCATATTCTGCCACAATACCACGACCACTTCTCTTTTCTTGACCACTATCATTTCTGAACATAAGCCATCCTTCCCAAATATCCAAACTTGCGCTGTCTCCAAATCAAGGACTATAAATCTGCACTAAAACTTTTTTCCACTATGTTTGCAGGACATCTTTTTTGGATTATTGCAGGTCAACACAAGTCTTCACAAACAGTTGACTTAGGTCAACAAGCTCTATGCAAAAAGTTGACCTCTTCTTCATATTGGCTATCGGACCTTGACCTATTGCTATATCAGTTCAAAGAAGCAGATCACATTTAAGAACATCAGCTACATATTGACTTGAGACTTCTACATTTTTGAGCTTCTGAGTCAATTGCTTTTACTTCATGGTTACTTATGATGAAGTTCTTTCTTTTGAACTTCTGTTGTACTCTTTGTACTACTTTTTTATCTCTCATGTTAGTTGGATCTTTCATGTATTGTCTTGCTCTTGCAATGACATGCATGCGCTTTGTATCTTTTTTCCTTAATTAATGGAAAAAAAACTCTCATTCTCTCTCTCAAAAAAAAGGGGGGGGGGGGGAGAAGTTCTACCGTCATCACACTTTACAATCTATTATAGTGGTAGTTTCATGTGATTAAACTATTAGTTCTATCATTTGCTATAAACAACATCATTATTTTACATATATGTGCTTTGAAATTTTGTGAAAAGACCCTTGCCAACTAGAGCTCTTAGCTCTCACTTGAGCAAGGATTGGCAAGCATCTTCTAGCAATTATCCACTCCCCATTTGCACAAAAATTCCACCAAAAACTTTAAATCCTACAAAATGAGATCAATCTATTTGATTGCAGTTTTTCTAAAAATGGGAAATGTATGGTGATTTGAAGTATTTGAGTTATTTTTGGAATTTAACCATGTAGACTAATCACCTTAAGTGATGTCGAGGTTCTAACCCAAACTTGGACCTATTTCCAAGTTTGAATCTTGTATTTGATCCCAAAAGTCAAGTTTAGGGTCAACAAGTGTTAAGGTCGATAACGTCCTCCCCCTCCATGTTATCACCCAAAAAAATGGCCAAGTGGCCACAGTGCTAGGAAATTTCGGCTGGTCACTCGACCGTTTTCCTGGGCTATAATGCCTCGAGAGAGGATGTTATCTAGCCCATCTGAAAATCTCAAGTTGTGGTGTTTTCCTGCGATCAAGTGCGATTGTCTTTTAGTGCCAAATTTACCAAGATTTGTGTTTTTGCATAGTTTCCAGGTCAAGAGCGATGGAAATGGATTGTGGCTCTATTTTGCTCACATGATAAAGTGACAAGTTCCATTCTAATGGCCCTTCAGCCCCAGATTCCACTACAGCAGAAACCTGGATGCTTATTGGCAACAACTGCCATGTTCTTGGCATCAATTCAAAGGCAACATTCCATGGCGATCCCGATAATTCACAGATTGAAGCTATGCTAAGCTTATGTGGCATGATTTTGATGCATCACTTGGGCAGTCACAAAGAAATTGAATTTTGGCGCCATGTCAAGAACTTCCGGCCTCCTGTAGATCTCAAGACAGTGTCAATTGCATAGATGGAGCTTCTTGATTCGTTCCAGCAAGAACTACCGGGAGGTGCAAACTAGGCCTTAAGAAAAGTAAATGTATAGACGTATTTGTCTTAAGAAAAGAAAACCTATTGAGAGCATAGATACCCGAAAAGGGAACATTTTCATCACGTGCACCCTGATTTTGGAACGAGGAGGGGAACGAGAACACATGGGAATGGGATTGGCTCGGAACGTGAGTTTGACTTCTCTAGCTATAGAAATAAGGTTCCTACGCATCACAGAGTACTTAAAATAACTTCCTAGATGTCTTTGTAAGTAGACTAAGTTAAACAGAATATAGGTTTTATTGATATTTAACAACATATAATAGTAAATTACAGCAGTTACTGCCAGTTACCTCATGTTCCTTTCATAAGGTGCTAACGCACTGTGGATTGCACTTACACATACAGAATGAGATAAAGGTTACAAGAAAACTACAATTTGGAACTCAAAATACTCAAGAAGAAGACTGAAGAATCTATACAGAACACAAGAATATGTACATAGCCATAGGGGGTACAAGAGAACAAGAGAACTTAAACAATAATGGTTGACAATTGGTGTTGAACCGGAATGGTTATGTCATTCTTGAACATCTCTATATGTAGGCCCCATTGCATGAACTCCAATAGTGTATGGCCGCCACCTAGCATAGCATAGGTGAATGTGCACCACTTGGCAGGCATGCAGGTTACCACTTAGCAGGCATGCAGGTTACCACTTAGCATCTCTACATGAATGGCACTTGGCATACATAGATGAATAAGACTGGCATATTTTTATGATCATGGCAAAAGTGTAGTTGAAAAGAGTTGATGACTTATAACTAAATACCATTGGTTCAAAACCCGTCTTCAACATAAGACTTTTGCATATGTGTGACGATCATATTTGAACCTAACAGCACCTTCGCGGATTCTTAGATTTATCTGCCATGAACAAAATATACCTTCTTGTTTGTCTTGTTCCTCCATGTTCTAGCAAGGAATGGAAAATGAAATGACGAAATGGTATTGCAACCATGGGCCATCCTGCCTTCAAAAAACTAACAGGTAATCTAGGTCATCTGACATAAGGGAGATCTCCAACACCAAGTACGGTTTTGTAATGTATTTCGATAAGCTACAAGTTAATCATAAGAGCAAAACCTGTCCCGGCAAACAAAGATTTTCAAATGACTCGAGAGCTTACATCAAACAAGCCAACAATTAGACCATCATTGTCGTTGCAGTGTCTTTTGATCTTCAAAACTAAGCCCCAATAGGACAAAGGAAATGGATGGTTTTACAAATGACCCTTGGTGAGAAATCACTCTTTTGGTCTAGTGGTAGCACACTAGACTCAGCAATGTGAGGTCTCGAGTTCGAGGCCGTCCAGAGTCGCACTCTGAACTGTGGACTCCAAAAACCCACAGACGCAATGTAAATATGTGTGGTGTGCCGTCCCATGTCCAGTTGGATGCTGCCTAGTGGCGGGACGTTAAAAAAATATTTCTTCTTTCTTCTTTGCAAGCTCTAGACATTCTCTATTTTGCTCCAGGAAAGAATAAAACCTTAGCATCACAGAAAATTTTATAAAACATTCCAAAGAAAATGAAGCACCAAGTCTGTAAGTAGCCATCATCGTGAGATTCCCAGATGATTAGGGAGGCGGGTGGGATGAAGAATTTGTGGGCTTGAAAATTTTCCACGAATCTGCAACAACAAACATTGTGAGAAACATTAGAGCCTTAATAACACTTTAGGCAAATTCATGAATTGGAAACATTCTTTTTGAGCTGCATTTCCAAACAAATTAAACATCCGAAGAAAAAGATGCAGGCCTGTAAATTTCTGCCAAAAGCAGTTGCGCTCAGAGTTGTGTTTGCAAATTTGCAAGCTTAGGCTCAGTACCTTGATCTCTGCGGAATGATCTCTGCTCCCCGGAATGATATCGGCTACAATCTTTTCAGGAAAGGCGCTCAAAGTAATGGGGTAAGGGATGCCTCACATGCAGAAATTTTGGCATTCACATGTATCTATTTTTAGACGGACGGTTTGACGCTCAAGCCTTCGTCCTTGAACTGCTCGAGCAATTTCAACCTGAGTGGCAGAACGGCAAGGCAGCCTTCGAGCCGCTGACGCCCACATGTGAGGCCTCTCTAATGGGTAAAAGCCAAGTCTTTTTTTCTTCTCTTTTTGCCGGATTCAATGGCGGTGGAAAACACATAAGGCCAGACATCTCTCATCGTCCAATTGGCATCCAAGGGATATATTCTATCATTTCCTTTAATCATCACCTTTCTTGTTCGGTATATCTTAAGGATATTCCCATTTCCTCCCTCTCTCTCCTAGGGTCACCTCTTCGGGCAACCGTAAAGTTTGGGTTATGACATTCTGCTGGTTTCCTCCAATCAAAATTTGACACGTGTACAACATTCTTTTAAGGAATTGTTCACTTAGAACCACCATTTCACTATTTTGAACTTATTCCACTTTTCTTTTTCTTTTTCTTTTTTCTGGTTTTTAACCTATGTTTTGGTCAAGATTTTGCATCCTTTTTTTTTTTATATGAATTGGGGGCCATATTGTACCATTTTTTATGTATGTTGAAAAAGGAAGACAACAAAATTATTGCAAAAAGTATAGTGTTTGCTAGAAAAAACCAATTGTTGGAGCAATTTGCTCCAAAATATATCGATTATAATCA
>JAANSK020143567.1:0-15300 GCA_011763485.2 Isoetes engelmannii
CAAACGCTGAAGCAAACAAAACGGGGCCCAAAGACCCAAGGCGCTTGTCCAAGCGCTCCACAGAGCATGACAAAAAAAGGCCTAGGCGCCAGGCGCCTAGCACCAGAGAAGGGCGAGAGAAGAGGAGGAGGAGAAGGAAGCGAAGCTTCGAATCCATGAAGATCTTCTCAAACGAAACTTGCATGCAGAGCTACCTTGGAATTGGGCTGCAATCGGGCTGTAGCAGGCATCGCTGGCTTCACTGGTGACAGATCCGGAATGCCAAGAACGCGCAGATGCGGCCGTCTGTGCTGCCCAATCCGTTCAGCGCAGTCTCCACTCTTCACGTGGTCTTCACATGGTTTTCTTTTTCCGAACCATTGGCAAAAAAAAAAAGCCCAAACGACCCAAACCAAGAATAGCAACTTTTTTCTTAAGCCAATTAAGCTGCTCAAATTGCCCTAAATATACCATTTTCAATACAATACTATACAAGAATCATAGTCCCAACCTTACCCAAAATACGGTTTCCCAATACAAAACGAATTGGGTACAGTTAATCGAGTATACTTCTATTATAGTTCATAGTGCCTTAATTTGCTAAATTACTAAGGGATATATGTTAAAATGTTGTATTAGAGAGAGTTGTGCAAAGGGCTAGTGCGTAGGTTTGTTGAATAGTTGGAGGATGCTCATTTCTTATGGCAATGACCGACGTACTCGGCTCATAAACCCCAAATGGGTCCTATCCTAAGTCCCTAAAACCCTAAACCCCTTCCTCGAAATTCATGGCGATGGTGGTAGTCCGAGCTCGAGTTCTGTTTCGTACCTTTTGCACTGCCACAACCATCCCCACCAAGAAGCCTCTGCATGTATGCATCGTTGGAAGCGGACCGGCTGGCTTCTATACTGCTGAGAAGGTGCTCATTCTTCTCCCCCTCTCCTGCCTCTCTTTAGTTTTTCAGTTATAACCATGATAATTGGGGGTTAAGAATATGAACCATCTTAGTTTGTTATAAAAATAGACGAAGCAGCCCTCGTAAGCGTGTCCATGCCCTCGTAATTGCCAACATACTTGTGAAAATATATGCAGAATGCGAGGCGTTACCTGATGCTTGTAGGGTGTTCAATTATATCTGTCGAAAGAAGGCATTTTTTTGGAATATCATGATCAGGATAGCCAGAGTGGCGATGCTCTTTAGAGTCTCAAGCAAAGACAAGTTCGCCTTTACCATCACCATAAATGCATGTACTGGCCCAAGAGTTTGAAGAGGGAAGACGAATATACAGATTACTCAGAGTGGTTTAGAGTCTGATGTTGTTGTGAGCACTGCCATTCTTAAAACATATGGTAAGTGCAGGAAATTGAAGGGTTCAAGGGCATTTGATAAGCTATCCTAAGAGATATAGTTTGTTGGAATGCTATGATGCAAACTTATGCCGAGAATGACCATGGAGAGGAAGCTATTGAACACTTTGAACAAATCAGATGGCCTAATTTTATCACATATGTTTTTCTGGTTGATGCATAACCCTGTATTGCCAGCAAATCCATAAGCAAGGCCTAGAATCTGAACAAGACCTCATTGTTGAACAAGGCCTAGAATCTGAAGTTACTTAAGGAGGTGCATTGTTAACATGCCCAATAAGAATATTGTCTCATGGAACTCATTACGAAAGGGTATGGGCAGAGTTCCTTTGGTTCTGAGGCTCCTCATTTATTTTTAGCATATGGAGCCAAATGGATTGAGCCCAAACCACATCACGTGTATCAGTATGCTGAGTGCATGCGACAATTTGGAAGTCTTTGCACAGTTGTGCTATTTCATGCTTGTCTGACACAAACTTGGGTTGGTCTATTGCAGTTGCCTTTATTGATATGTATAGTAAGTTTGTCGGTCTGAAAGACGCACAGACGATTTTGCATAAACTTCTGCAGCTGGATTGGGAAATATGGACTGCTATTATAGCTGCACATGCTGAGAATGGACATGTTTATGATGTGCTCCTTATGTTTAGGAAAATGAAATATGTGACTACACACACACCATGTTAGTTATTGCTCTTTCAGCTTGTGAGAGTATGATGGCGGGAAAATGGGTTTATGCCTTTACAGTTGATACTGGTAATCTGCTCTTATCAATATGTATGATAACTGTGCAATGTTGAGTGTGCTAGGATGTTTCGCAAAGTTCTTGAAAGAGATGTATTCTTATGAATGTAATTATTAGATCCTTTTTTGAAAACAAATTCGCCAATGTTTTGAAAGGAAGAATATGGAACTTCACAAGTGAATGCTGATAGGTTAGAGTTAGATATTCTGTAGGGAATTCTCTTATAAAGATGTATACTAGAAGCGGAAAACAGAGGTTAGAGTTAGATATTCTGTAGGGAATTCTCTTATAAAGATGTATACTAAATGAGGAAAACAGAATGCACGCCAAAGATACTATGTCATGGAACAAAATAATTGGATAATTGCTGCTTATGACCAGAATGGTTATGGTATAAGGTCCTTTATATATTATAACAATACAAATGATTCCTGACAAAGTTAGTTTTATTACCATGTTGAATATATGTGCTAATCTTGCAGCCTTAGAAGAGGGTAAGGTTATACATCCTTGCAAATGGCTATGAAACAGATGTAATTGTTGAAAATGCGCTTGTCAACACGTATGGAAAAATTGGAAGACTGCAGGAAGAAAACTAAATGTTTGAGATGCTGCCCAAGAGAACTGTCATTTCATTGACTTCCATGATTCTATTAAATGCTCGAATAATATCAGGAAATGCCATGCAGCTCTCACTACTTCTATCAGTGTGCTGTGTGCGTGCAGTCATGCAGGATTAGTGATGGAAGCTTGCTACTTGTTTGTTTGCATGATGCAAGGCCATGGTATCTCCCAGGCCATAGAGCATTATAGCGGCCTGATTGATCTTCTTATTTGAGGAGACATGTCAGAGGATTTGATTAACTATGCTCCGCTACAACCTGTTTTTGCGACTTGAATGACCTTGCTAGGTTCTAGTAAAGTTCCTGATAGTGCATTGTAAAATTTAGCTCTATTAAGTAACCGGAATTTTAATGTGATCAGAAGACTCCAGATGGAATAGATGGAGACATTTTATACCAATTAGATGTGATTACATTATAAGCATGGATTTGGGGCTCCAAAAGAAAAATACTAGGAAAGTTTGTAACGCTATCAAAGTGGCGTCATGCCCATTCATCTATTACTAATTGCTTTCTAGTTCAGTATGGGTTTATAATT
This sequence comes from Isoetes engelmannii, assembly GCA_011763485.2. NCBI lineage: Eukaryota > Viridiplantae > Streptophyta > Lycopodiopsida > Isoetales > Isoetaceae > Isoetes > Isoetes engelmannii. The sequence goes on from JAANSK020143567.1 coordinate 3,255, forward strand.
GTTTTATTAAACTCTCTGTTCTGTTGCAGTTAGTTAAGCAGTTTCAACAAGTTCAAGTTGATCTTATTGATAGGCTACCTATGCCGTTTGGCTTGGTACGAAGTGGAGTTGCCCCAGACCATCCAGAGACAAAGGTATTTTAGACACACTAATTGGCATATATGTGTGAGAAAAAGAAGTAACAATGTCAACTGTGCATCCAAGATGAGCTTAATTCTTGCCTGAACGACATGCAGCCGTCCATATCCTTACAGCCATTGCACACTTGAAGTTAGCACTAGTATGGGGGAAGCATTTATTTACATCTCCAATTGCAAGTGCTTGTGAGACAACATTCTTGTCCTTATGAGTGAGGGAAGGTACAATACTAGAGATGGGTTAAATTGGGAGGTATGACTTTGTAAAGTTGTCCTTAGATGTAGAGATCAGCGGGAACTTGAAGGGTTTGACACTTCATGTCATGAAGAAAGGAAATGACAATTAGAACAAATTTTTAGGATCTCCTCAAGGAGAAATAAACTGCTATGTCAATTTCGCTAATTCTGGGTGTGGGCCATAAAATGCTGTAGCATATGGTTCCCCAGCTATGCGTAGCATTTTTCTTTCCTTATGATGGAAGTTCTTCTTTAACGGTTGTATAACTGTGTATAACTTCAAACTTACATATTCTGTTTCATATTCTTGGTTTTGGTTGTAGGTTGTTATAAATCAGTTCACTAGGGTAGCCAGTGGAGAGCGATGTGCATATTTTGGAAACGTCAAACTGGGCAATGACGTCACTCTGGAGGAACTGAAGGAACTATATCATATTGTATGGTTTGTTTTCTAGGCAGCTTTTCTTAACTGTTCATAATGCAGACTATGCCCTGCAGGCCATTTTCAAAAGTAGATTGCAACAAACACACTTTAATTGGTTCTCGCAACAAACACACTTTAATTAGTTTTGACACCAGCTGAAAGAGTAAAATTCCATGGATTTTATAACAGGATGCATGTCTGACGCTTTTGGACCTTAGCCTTAGAAATTTCCTGGTTCTTGGAAATGATGACCTTCACAAATTAGTTCCATCCAATTGAGGATGTAGAATTTTTATCCATATGAAATCAGATATGATCATTGTTACAGTTCCTTATATTCAATTATGGTTAAGTACAATCTGCATTATTGGATTTGAAATACAATCAATTGTAGCTTATAATGGAGCATCATAATCCATAAGGTTCGAAGTTGCAAAAGTTAGAAAGAAAGAAATTTTAGTACATCTTGAAGAGACCCATGACGTTAAAGTAGGATCTGGACTGTCAGGATAAGGGTTCTTATCTATAGTACTCTTAGGTGTCAATGTCAATCCAGTCTCTATTCATGATGAACGAGAATTATATGGGATAAATTGTCATTTTAGCATTTGGTCAAAATCGTGGACAAAGGATAGGGGACGGGATACAACATTGAATTCTTATATCAGCAGTTTGTAGAAGAACTTTAGAAATTTTAGCGGACTTCTGTCTTATGCATGATTTTTTTTATGAGCTTTTGAAATTGATATTTGCTTCAACAGGTTGTGTTAGCATATGGAGCTGAAAGTGATAGAAAGCTTAATATCTTTGGAGAGGTTTGGCTTTTCTTAATTCTATTTGTATTCTCTGATGCTATATGTTGCTTCAAGTTTTGTCATTTCAACAAAGCTTTTTGCGAGAACATAAGATCCGAAATTTGAACTCTCTGCATGGCCATAACATTGTCGGTTTAACAAATCTCATGCTTGATTTGTTAGAAGCAAGAAAAATTGAAAATTTGCTGCATTGGTTAGTAAGAAATATGATGGTGGAAAGGCCTTTATTCGAAGGAAGATATAGGCTTCATGATTTCTATATGGCTTTTAAATTGAACAGAAATAATTAAGTTAACAGTATATCAAGGATTGCTTAGACTTTTGCTGTTGCATGTGCCATTAGGGTCTGGATGGAGTGCATTCTGCAAGGGAATTCGTTTGGTGGTACAATGGACACCCGGATTGTGCAAATCTAGATGTTGATCTGAAGCGGACTGATACTGCAGTGATCCTGGGCCAGGTACTAGCATTCTCATTGATGCGCAATTTAAGTCTCTTCCTAAGGTAAAATGACGAATCTTCAGTTTGTTCTAATTTTATTGTCAGGGCAATGTTGCCCTAGATGCAGCTCGACTACTTTTACGGCCATGTCAACAAGTGGCCAGTACAGATATTGCTGAACATGCCTTATGTGCTCTACAAGAAAGCAACATAAGGTATGTTCTGTATTTTAATTTCTAATGGAAGTTACTCTTTGTGTTAATGGAATGTCCTGTAAAGAAAAAGCTTCGATTTGCTGCTTTCGGTGCATAATCTTGTACTGCAGTGTCTGTATACAGAACAGTATATATAGTCGGACGGCGTGGTCCTGCACAAGCTGCCTGCACAGCAAAAGAGCTGCGAGAAATAATGGGTTAGATATCGTCTTTTCATATAATATAAGCTTTAATGTTTTGTGCTTGTGATCTACCAAAGCGAAAATGACTATAAGGAAATGATGAATAAAGTCTTTTGATTATGACTATCTAAGTTCAGTCAAATCATTTTTGTACTTTTTGGAGTCTCACGATATTTCAAAGCAGGAATCAGAGGGATCAACGCCTTTGTTCATAAGAGTGATGTACAGCCATCGCCCTATGACGAGGTAGGCTGTCTTTCTGTGCCGTTGCTTATATTCCAGCTGCTTATTATGTACATACGCATTTATAAGAAGCCCTTATTGTTTTCAAGTGAAATAATAGAAAAAAGGAAAGACCCATTGCGACCCCCTGGGAACAGTTGGAAGATGCGATGTGAAGATTATGTTCTCAATGCCTGATGATTTATAGTTTGTCTCTATCTGTCTCTGTATAGACACATCTTTCTCCAACTCAAGTAGTTGCATGTTACTTCGTTCAAATGCTGACAGTTTAAGGTTGCCTGAATAAATATGGTGAATAAAAGGATAACCAAGTATGCTGTTCCAGTGAAACCTCCAAAAACTATCATAAGGAAATGGAATAGCAAATCATCAATGTGTCCATTTTGCTGTTCCAGTGAAACCTCCAGAAACTACGATAAGAAAATGGAATAGGAAATCATCAATGTGCTCATCTTACTTTGTTATGATCCTGTTTCCTTGCTATCACTTCAAAGAGCCAAAAGAAAATAAATATTCAGCAGTAAAATGGTTTTTGTATGTAGCTTGTGTAGTATTCTGGCTGCGCGCTTTACTCTGTGTAATATTCTAGGTAATGCTTTGTAACTAAATTCAGAACTAAGAAGATGTAACATGGCTTTTTTCTTTAATATATAGGGTGAAATAAATACAAGTCGGAAACACAAACGGGTATACGAGTTGTTTTGTAAAGCAGCCCTGGAAGCACCTCCTATGGTTGGAGACAAGGAATTGCACTTCGTATTCTATAGATCACCTTCAATAATTTTGCCTTCTTTGGATGGGATGTTTGTTGCTGGTGTTCGGCTCGAGAAGACTAAACTAGAAGGTTCCTTTGTGTTTTTCTTTTGTTCAAACTATATCATATAGCAGCTTAATGATCCGATGTCTGGCTGGCAGGTAGATCTGGAGGTCAGCAAACTGCAGTTGGCACTGGCGAGTTTGAAGACATTCCTTGTGGGTAATATCCCTGCTTTTACTCCTTTAGACCTTTGCAAGGCATATTTACTTCAGATCTCAAAGGTTAGGCTCGCGTTTTATAGCCAGTAGAATGTCGGGGAATTCCATAGTCAAGATGTTAATGCATCGACATTCTCTAATGATCAACTTAATGAATAATTGCTCACTCTAGATAGGTAGCATCAAATATAGAAGGGAGTCACAAGGACAACTTCTCAATAGTAATCGTAGTTTGCATTTATGGTCCTTAACCACTTGCCTCTGTTAATAATTCCAGACTGGTTCTGAAGAGCATTGGATACAAGTCTGTGCCAGTGCCTGGCTTAAATTTTGATGAAGTAAAAGGTAAAGTATTTATTTGGAAGCCTGTTTCATAAAATTATGTTCCTAAACAATAGCGCCTTTCTTAAAAATGGTTAGGCATAGTACCAAATGTACAAGGACGTGTATTGAAAAAGTTACCAGAAGGAGACTGGCCCTATGAGAAAGGCCTGTATGTTGCAGGATGGCTGAAAAGAGGCCCTGTTGGGATTATTGGCACAAATTTGATTTGCGCAGAGGAAGTGGTAGGGGTTCCAATCCATGGAAACCTGAAGGGCCATATGAATAGGATGAAATCGACTGATTAAAATCATTTTCCAATTTCACAGGTAGGAAGCATAGCAGAAGACCTAAGGAACGAAAGAGTAGGTGGTAACTCAGCTGGTGGGCGTGAGGGGCTTCGTCTTTTATTAGACCGGAGGAATGTACGGATTATTACCTTTAATGACTGGAAGAAGATTGATGAAGAGGAAGTTAAAAGGGGATCAAGCAAAGGAAAGACCCGAGAGAAGTTTACAAAAGTTGAGGAGGCACTCGATGTGGCAGGTATTGGTCAGAGCCCAAAACTAGAGTCCTCGACTTTGTAGTAAGTTGGAACACTTCCCCAAGTTCATTTTTGTGCGATGTAAAATAGGAAACCCCGGCTGACTTTTTGGAAATGAAAATTTATAGAACTGCCATTACAAATGCATCATTACATAAATTTTGAGCAATCCTCAAGCAGTACCCAAATTTGGTGCTAATGCTGGATTCCAACTGATACCATTGTCCCACTGTATCATTAAAAGAGCAAGTAAAGTTTTTGTTTGCTCCGGTTTGATTGTAAACGATGATTCATAAAATGCATAAGTAATAATGTAATGTAATGTCTTATTCCCTCCCCGTTTAGACCCTCTGAATAATATTTAAGAACTATTAACATCCAGATTTAGGAGATCATGTAGACTGTAGACCACAATGCCATATTGCTCCCTCAAAGAGGACCACACATTGCAAGAAAGAAGAGACATCACATTACAAGAAAACATGTAGCTATGTTGCAATAAATGGCGTTATCTTGGGTAGTCCTACAACAGGAGCAGCAACAAAATCTTGGAATATTGGCCAACTTCAAATTCCAGTGCATGACTGTCTAGTCTTGTTTCGAATATCAGATTCCTTTTTCTGGTACTTAGATTCCTGTTTCCTGTTTTTAAATACTCTTGTCCCATGTAGACCAGCATTAGATTGATCTCATGTCTGTAGAAGTCCAATTTTATCTGGGTTATTTTTTGAAGCATATTTCCATGTATATAAAGATCTTATTGTCGATGAGAGTCCTCTAGGCTAAGAACCCGTGTCGTGATGCTAGGTGTCTATTCTGCTAGTTTGGCCATGAGCTTAAAAATCATATTTCAAACTATTGAGCTGTAGTGGGTAAGAGTTTCCATCTGCACTCGGCTAACCTTTGGAAGAAAAGCTTGCTATTTTGGGGCATTTTATCCAGAACAGTTTTTTTTTTAGGTTTTTGTTAAATGATTGGATTGAATCTTTTAGACCAAAGATTTCTTAAAAATTGCCCACTGAAATATGTTATAGTTAATATATTTACAAGCAATTGAAGGCCTCGGTTGATGGGAGGACTTCTGGCCTAGTAGCTTTTGGACTATGACTAAGTGAGGACTTCCGGCATACATTTGTCTGGCAACATTGTCCTATGGCATTAAATTCATTAACCAGATATTGAATTTCCACGTCAAGATACGCTATTTCCAAGATATCGACATTTGAGTCGTTTTAACTCTTGCATCCTATGAGAGTTGCTCCTATCTTTCTAAATCCACCATAGGTTTGATGCTCTATGATGTATGCTGTATGACCAGGCACAATGATCTTAAGCTTTCGAATACAGTTCATTAGCAAATGAACCTTACGTGTCGGAGTCTATGGACCTAATTATTAATTGCCCACTTTTGTGTTTATATATGTAATATATAATATAATCTTACCAAAATCCATCCAGGTGCATTGAGATACACATCTAGATGATGGTGGCCCTCTTCCAAGTTGTAAGAACAATAAGCTTGAGCAGCAAATAATTTGTTCCATCATAATGGAGAGGTTCCAGTATTAACTTGGATTCTCCAAACTCAATCAGCATAAGTAATAATCGTCTGTGTGATATGCCATTTTCTCTGATGGAAGAAAAGCAAAGCAGAGAACAAGACCAATGTTGTAAATTAAAATTTCTCATATGCAACAGCCAGTTTGGATACCCTTAATATATACAGAACAGCTAAGCTGTCTGCTTGGATCTGTTAGTCAATATCAGTTAGAACATAATTTATATATCCTTGGACACGACTGACTACTGCTGACTTGGCATGTCATGGTACCTGCTATGCATATTGCTTTCCATAATAAGCTTTGCAATTTGCAAATGTGTTTCAGTTCTTTTGATATCCAGTTCCCTCATTACCTCCATTCTCTTTTCTTCAAACTTCAACCTCTTCTCTTCGATCTTTTCCAAGGCCTCAATTACCATCCGAGCCAATTCCTTAGCATGTTTTCCAGGGGAATGAGAACCTATTTTTTTCCTTTTCCTGCTTTCCTTTTTTGCCCCTTCCTGTGCCCCGCCATCTCCATTCATCAGACCACCTTTATACAACCCCATTCCAGGCCCTAAGCCAGCAGCTAATGAGTCTCCTTCCATAACTGTGTCATTTCTCAACAATTCGTTCCCAAGGCTCTTAACATCTCTGTTAACACCGTAATGCATCATATGCGTTTGCAATTGCATCTGCATTTGAAGCTGTTGCACATGCCTGTTTCCAGCACTAGTACCTGTAACCTCAGTTCTGCATTCCTCAAACCCTAACCCTAAACTCTGTTCCAAACTTTCAGAAAAACGCATCCTTTTAGAGCAACTATCCTCTGCTACATCTCTATCTCTATCTTCTGCTACAACCACCAATGGCATAATCCTCTCAACTCTATCGAACCACTTCCATTTAAGGGCCAAACCAGCTCTTCTTTTGTCTTTAACAGTCTTGTAAGTTTTCTTAAGCGAATCCAGCTTGTTTTTGCATCTCATGTAGCTATAAACAGATCTACCGTGAGCACATACCTCATTAAGGCGTTCAACCACCTCCTGCCAATCTCGAGCTTTGAGGGTCCCTCTGCGACCTTTCTGCAACCAGAGGTATTTTTCAGTGTAGAGATCCAGAAGGGCAGCGATGGCAGGCTCGTCCCATTCCCTACGACCAGCAGGTTCAGGCAAAACCGGGGGTGGCGGTGTCGCTGGGATTCCGGCATCAGAAGCCTCCGTCGCCATGGCCGAAAATGTTCAATTGCACAACGGACCTTAAAAACTCAATTAAATTCAATTTATACCAAGTGGAAACATTGCAACAACGATTTTCTGACATGCCAAAATTATATCGATATTTTAGTTAAAATTCAATGTTCTAAAGTCAGGGTAAGATCCTTTGTGAGGAATGGCATTTCTTTGTTTCAGGAACTGCCTGCCTTTAAGAGATATCTGCCATAGCTTGTGATTCCATTGCAGAAAATTACTCGGGTTGAAATAAAATCGTGGGGCAAATTCATTGGGAGCACGTGTCAAGATCTTTGATATCGGCAATTTCTTCCTACTAAATTGTTGGGGTCCATTCCTTGACAGTTATCTCGCAGTTACCATTTCTCAACCTCTCATCGATGTTCCACATCATCTCCCCAAATCTAAACTACCTTTGTTAATGGAATTACACTGTAACTCTGGAAGTTTGTAATTCGTACATTTGCTGCTAACTGCCAGTCACTAACATTCGCCAGTGGAATCTCAGCCTCATACTCGAATCTCACCCTAAAATAAAGTTATGCTTTCTCGCCTAGGCCTACATTGAAGCCTAAGCTATATACGCATTGCACTTGAAAGCATGAACTACGCATTGCACTTGAAAGCACGAGTTCATTAGATGGAGAAATTTGGATTTCCCGTTTACCTTGAAATAGGTTGCAATGGTCGTATAAATCACTAAATGTTCTCTATGAAGACATCATTGATCAACAAAAAGCATAATTTTGGAGAGTAGAATAGAACCTTAGGCGTGCATGCAACCTGTTGCCATGCACTCTTAGACCTTTCTAGCCTATAGTAGAATGAAAATCATAGGATGCACATTAGGGGAAAATGTCGGGACCTCGCGGCATAGAATTTCAGATCATTACCGGTTTCGCGGCATTTTTCTGACTTAGCAAAATAGACAGAGACTTCTAGTAATAATATTGATGTTTCAAAAAATAGGAACAGTGTACCATGTCAATAATTACCTGAAACACTAATTTATAACTGAAACACCCGAAATCATTATTAAAGGGAAAGAAGAAACTTACATAACAGGACAATCTCAATAGTAGCAAAATTCATCCTATCCTTATGGTGGTCAAAAAAGCCACCAGGCCAAATCAGACGAGAGAAGACACAATTTCTACATCAAAAAAAAATGTGGAGGACCTTCTGTCCTTTTATCAAATGCACGTGGAAAAGTTGCCAAGGAAACTGGTGACTGCCCTGATACGATTATATGGCTGGATCATGCCATATGGTACCTCATGAATAATTTGGAAATGTCATGGCCAATGCACCCTACATTTGTACAATTTGATTACTTCTGTTATGTCTTATCCACTAAACCTCTGCAGAATGCAATTATTACTCTGATTGGCTACCTCAGGGTAGAGACACCATGGTTAAAATGACTATTATATTTTCTGATAATCCAATTGTTGCTGTACTATGTTTGTCTTTTTTTGTACTTGTATGTACTGCATTAGTGAAGTGAATATATAACGGGATGCACGGAGTAAGTAGGAATAATATAACTGTTTCAATGCCGTCAAGGGCATTACATGACCCTATGATCTTACTGATCAATACATACAAAACATTATAGATCTGTACAAGAGCCTTAGTGTTGAATGATGATGGAGATTGGGATCTGAAACTAGTCAAGAATAAGCAAAAAAAGAAATTCATACATTTTAACTATTTCTCTAAGTTAGTGAGTAAGATAAAATTTAACTTTATCTTCAAGGAGCAGCTGACTAATACATTTGGGAACAAAGGTGTAGAAATTCATGAGAACTCAATTTTTGGCTGTAAGTATGTCAAAAATCTCAAATCTATGTTTTATAAACCCAAAAAAGTCTTTGCACAGTACGGGGATAAGAAATGCCCATGCACTAATCCTACTTTACAGAAATATGTTGATCAAGGAAATTAGACACATACGAACTACTGACATTAACATTGTCCATCACGTTGGCCTTAGAAAATGGTTTAGCATGTTCAAAATGGCTCTTCATGGCAAATATTTATATCAGGAGATGTTTTCAAGCCATATGCATCCAAACAAGAAAATGAATAATATGTAGCTTCATTCAACTGTTATGTTCAAAAGACGTAGCAGAGAAAAACGTATATGAAACCACACTAGGTATTTCCCAAATTTAAAAATATTCCAGGAATAGAAAGGTCTATGACCGCCTGTATTTTTCGCATTCTGCTTAAAAGTAGGGTCTGATATGGAATGGTTCTTGTATTGCTTCTATTCATGATTGACTGAGCCGATGGACGATGGTATGCCTCGATTCTCTTCATACTAATAATTTTCTTCTTCTTAAAAAGCTTCTTTCTTTGCAAGATAGTCCCTTTGGGAGCTGGGGAAGATACCTCATCCTCAAGGCTCTCCTCATCTCCATCTTCACTGTCTGCACATTGTCTCATTTGAAAATCGTCATCCTCTGTATCTTGTTTAGAACTTGAATAATCCAGACCTTTTCCATCTTCCAAATCCATTTCCTGCATCTTCAACAATCCCTCCTCACGCTTTCTCAGGTCGAAAAAGAGACAGATTGAGATCAAGAAATTAACGAGCATTGAGTTTTCGCGAGTCATTTTTTATTTCCTTCATTTTCGTTTTCTTTTGTTTGTTGTGAATGATTGAACTAACATGAGTGATATAGGCCTAAAGAAAAATTTAAGAATATCAACAAACAAAACAAATCATATACACCATTAAACATCATGGATTTTTAGGCCCAAAATTATTTCAGATCATTTTGTGTTTTCGGGGTAACATTATACTTCAACGGTATTATTTGCATTGGTTGCATATTATTCCTGTGATCTATGTTGTCTATAGCGCACTGTAAAATTCTTAGACAAGGGGCAAACTTTAAACCTTGAGTCTAATCTGAAAGACGAACTATTTCTTTGGCAAAGGCACATTTGAAATTGATGCCAATGCAGTTAAAGTAAGAATTGATTTTATTGTTACGACTGTAATGGCTTTCCCCTAATTGCTACAGTTTTACTACAGTTTGTGTACTTACTTGCATTTTGGTATTTACCAATTACCTAATTTTTTTATTGATAGAAATAACGTTCAATTTCGTGATGGTGAGTCTCAAACCTTTGAAGAATTGAAGCGTCGAGCCGTAAGAGATGGAGTTTCAGCTATGGAATGCCCATGTACAAAATACAACGGAAACAAATTGAAGTCACTTGATGACATTCATCATCATCTCAAAAGTAGTGGTTGGAGTCGATAATTAAAAGAGGTGTGAGGCCCTTTAGTTTTCCTTATTTATCTTTTAGTATACGTCATGTTTAAAATTATAAACATTGCAGGAATTTAGATGTACAAATACAGTGTCACAAACAATTCAGGATACCTTCATGGTAATTGATAATGACTATGAATGTCGCGTACCTTTAGAAGGTGCTAGGGATGATTCTCCAAGTAATAATGTAAGGGAAAGTCCAGTAAATGACGAAGATCAGATGAGTGATGAAGATCTACTATCTGATAACATTAGCGATCTATTGAAGCCATTGTATGATGGAAATTTAAACATGTTATTTGCCACACTTTTGATCCTTGATTTGAAGACTATGCATGGATGGTCAAAATTCTAGTATTGATGATCTTTTAAAAGTGTTAAGAGGACAGTTGTTACCCAAGGGAAACGTATTGCCATGATCGTCTTATTACGCATAAAATTTGATGAAGGATCTCGATCTGGAGTATGAATCTATCCATGCTTGCCCAAATGATTGTGTTCTTTACAGGGAGGGAGTATGCTAAACTTGATGTTTGCCCAAATGAAAAATGTCTAGAAAGTCGATGGGACCAAAAAGAAAAACCTAGTGCCCGTAAGGTCGTGCGTTACTTCTCTGTCATACTTCGACTGTTGAAATTGTATATATGTCCTTCAATGGCAAGACACATGACATGGCATGCTGACAATGTAAGCACAAATGACATTTGTAGGTATGTCTCCAATTCACCAGCGTAGCATCACATCAACAACATGTGGTTTGATTTTGCTGATGACCCCCGCAACATCAGGTTTGGTTTGGCATTTGATGGCGTAAGCCCATTTAGTGAAATGCGATCTAACTGGAGTACTTGGCCTGTTATGTTGGTCAATTTTACTATTGAACCATGGTTAGCCACAAAGCCATATTTTATTATGTTGAAATTATTGATTCCTGGACCACAACAAGTACATGCTTCAAATGTTGATGTTTACATGAGTCTTATTGTGGAAGAGTTCTTCAGTTTTAGGAAGGAGTAAAAGCATTTGACCTTAGCAAGCCAACTTTGGAGAGGAAATTCACCTTGCATTCAATGGTTATGTGGACTATACTTGATTTTTCTGCATATGGTTTATTGGCAGGGTGTGTAACCCATGGATATCGAGCATGTCCCGCTGTGGACCTAATATTCATGTCCGCAAGTCTAGGAGTCTTAGAAAATTTGTTTATGCAGGCCATCGCCGATATATTCTTGTTGATCATAATTTTCGAAAAATGAAAGCATTTGAGGGGAAGATTGAAGTTGGAACAACTCCAAGTCTTGTGAAACCTACTGATATACAAAAATGGATAATGGAAAAGGAAGAATGGGATAGAAAGGAGTTGCTTCAGAAAGAAATGAAACAGAAAAAAACTGATGATGCAGATGATGATCCAACAAAAAGGACGGGGTGGAAACGTCTTTCTATATTT
>JAANSK020143678.1:0-15296 GCA_011763485.2 Isoetes engelmannii
GTGCCATCTTTCAAAGTAATTGTGGTTGCCATCTCAAGATTTCCTGCACTATTAATATACTGCTCAAGCTCCATAACTCCTGCCTGATATCTCTCATCCGTAAGCCTCTCATAAACAAATTGGTCTGTCAATGCCACACATGCCATCCAAAGGAGCTCATTTGTATTTTTATGCAGAGCATGGGCAACCTCAAAAAGCAAACACCCTGCAGGTTTTCCATGGAAGGTACCACTTCCATAATAATCTTTCTTTTGTCTCACCATTTCCTTCCTAACTTCTTCTAAACCTTTAGCATTCTCATCATCCTCCCCATCCCTTTTCCATTTTGTTGGCCCCTCATCATATTCATCATCTGTTTCATCTTCATCTTCAATATCAGATTCTGCATCCCATCTGCTGTCAGATCTGAGAAATTAGAAAGATTGGCCACATGAAAATTATACACCAGATCTGCTTCAGCCTCATCTTCTCTAGTATACAACACCACAACTTGGGTGTTCCGCTCACTCAAATTGCTAAGATGAATAGGCCTATGACTATCAATAACAAAAACTGAAATATCTGTTCCAAAGCTTTAGCAGACGCCTTAGGTCACGAGCTGAGCCCCAATTTAAAAACAACAACACTAAAGGCTGATTCTGATCTCCTAAATGTTCTGAATCAGCAACGTCCTGAAAGCTTGAAACGGGATAAACGGAATACCTGATGGCATCAGAAGCCAGGATCTGTGTCGCAATTTTAAGGGCACATAGAGAATCTGCATCTGCTGCAGATGGAAAAACTAAGACTGGTGAAGTGGGAGCTGCTGTTGCTGCAAATCTAATACGCTCATAAAATGTAACCGCATTCCCTTCTCGCACCATTTTGCTTAATCGTCATTTCCGCATTGGAAAAAGGTGCGGGTCGGCTGCATCAAGCAAGCTAAAACGTAGAACCCAATTGGAATGAAGAAACATAGATGCAGAAAACTCAGATCCGACTACCAAAACCAACAAGCTCTTACCGCGTCTTCTGCTTGAATGCCGGAGATGGGAGGGAGGAATCAAATTGCTCAATTGAAACAGAAGAAGAACTACTCTAACGGCCAGGCGCAGTTCCTTAGCGCTTGGAAAACATCCTGACCGTTTATAAGAGCGGGAAGGTTACGACGAGGGTGTTTATTTTGTAAGATTTTAGTTTTTATAAACGCAACAAAAACAAGATGATGATGCACTAGGGGTTTGCCCCTTTGGCGATGGGTGGGGAAATTTGGATCGGATGTGAAATGGGCTTTGGGCACATCTTTGGGCAGATGCAGATTATCCGTTGCCATATCTGTTGCAAAAAGCTCAAGATGGTATCATGCACATCTTCATGCCCATCGACTAATACCATGGCCATCCATGACAAATACTTTAAACACCAGATTCAACTCAATTAGATCTCGAACGTTCATCCAACTCAACAACAAATCAAGACCAACCAATCAGAACATTTTAAGGACATTACCCTCCCCCTCCTACACCAGCCCTAGGGTTTGCCCTTCGGGCAACCCAAAAAAGAGGAGATTGTGAGAGAAGAAATCATGGCAATGCACACTAGAGGAGTACTCAATGTAAAAGGGAGGGAGGTAGAGCATGAGATCATTGAGGCAAGTGTACCTAAAGCTAGACAGATTGAGATAAATCAGACTGTACCCCCTCCTCCAAAAAAAATATAAAGAAAATGATGAGTTGGAGTATTTGCTAAAAAATGCGAAGGTTAGTGTAGACTAGTAACGGTGCCCGGTGTTGCTGGGCTTTAGCTACAATTTGTTATACAGGCAAGGATGTATAAATAAAAAAAAAAGTGCTTGTTTAATTTGGTACATGGAAGATGTTCATTGGATTTACTCAATGCGGGGCACATAATGTAAGTGTAAAATAAAATCATGAGCTTTAATATGGAGTTTTCAAAGTAATATTTGACATATTGCGATTTTACAGGGATTATTTGTTGAACAAAAGAAACCAATATGGAATTTTCAAGGTAATATTCGCCATGTTGCGATTTGATTTGAGGTTGTTATTTTGTTTTGTGTTGTTGTTTTCTGTTACTTGAACTGAAGCACAATGAATTAAAAAAATGTCATGGCATTTGGGCTTTGCATTGGGACTAAAGAAGCACAATCAAATTGTAAAATGTGAAGCAACAAAAAAAAAATAGGAATTTTTGAAGTTTTTAAATTGTAAATTGGGAATTTGAGCTTTAGCAATCATCATGTGAAGTATGTTATTGATTCGTGTAGGGCCATAAAGGGTGTCGTGTATGGTTGGATTCTTTAAGATAAATTGAATTGAATGGATTATGATCTCATAGAGTATTAGTTGTGCTCTATGTTTATGGTTGTATTCTATAAGATAAAATGATTGTAGGATTCGTTGTCCCCTATGCTATAATTTGGGTCTCATTTTTAGAAGGTAAATATTTTCTCAAGGACCTTAAAGCATATAGCGGTGCCACTATTGGCTCCCAAAGGGTGGATACCGGTACATGGCGTATATCGCGCGCGATATATGCCATATATCACGCGTGATATACGACGTGTATGGAGTATATCGCGCGCGATATATGGCGTATATCGCGAGCGATATACGCCAATTAACTTTTTAGATTGCCGGAGGAAAAATGCCGGCAGCCCCATTTTTTTACTTGATTTTTCTTTAAAAAAATGACGTATATGGCGCGCGATATATGCCATTTTTTATAATTTTGTTTTTTAATTAAAATTAAAAAATGTTGGCGTATATCACGCCAACATTTTTTAACTATTTTTTAAATAAAAAATGGCGTATATCGCGCGTTGGATAAAATTAAAACTACTAACAAATATTTGAAAAAAATTATTAAAATTAATAGACATGCATTAAAATTATTAAAATTAATATTAACCAAGGCAAGCACATGTTATTTTTAGACTTATTTTATCCTAAGGCTAAAATTAACATACTTAGTCTATCTACCCAATAGGGGATGGAGAAAAAAAAGCTTTCCCATATTTTTCGAGGTCACATTTTAGCTTATCACTCCAGGGTTTTAAACTAATAACCTTAAAATTAATATAAACTTTTAGGTTTTTCAGTCAAAGTTCTTTTTTTCTTGGTTCATAGGCTAAATGTTATATCATTTTTATAGTTAATGTATTTTAAGGCCAAAATTAACATAATTATTCTACCTATCTGCCATTCGATGGGACAATGTTTTCTCCCATTGCTTTGAGGTCATCATTTTGGGGATTTTAATTTCCAAAATTTTACTACTCAAGATTATTACATATCCTAACAGGGATGTGTCTAGTGCTTGCTCTTGGTATGCCAAGATCATGCACTAATACCATTGTGACGTTCCCTATACCTATACGGTTCCCCGACCATATAAATACCAGGAAATTCCCTTTTCGATAACCATCTATCATCGAGCAAGGCCTCTCGCATAATACAAGTCACTTGTGATGAAGCTTCCAAGCTTACCATGTGAAGGACACAAGAGTGTCATTTCCTCCAACCTTCATAGGGATGATAACTCTGCAAAAGTGTGTTATGTTGTTAGCACAACCATACATATAAACAGTTTAACAACCACCATGAAGGGTAGTCACCATCATACATCATCGTTAGAACATCACATAGAAGCATGCACATCAATACTCATGGCAAGTCCTACCCAGTCTCCGACTCAAGTGAGGTTGGATTGATGGTTTGGCTCCAAGGTATTGTAGACAAAATTCATAACAATGGATTTGGCTGGCATAGAACAATGGCTAGGGTTGACCACTCCATCCGCCCCTCCTACGCAAACTTTGTAGAAGAAGTCAAGCCGTGCTCTGCCATGGTTGCAACCTGCCAGGGATGTAACTCGAGGCTACTCTCGGGGTCCCATTACTCCCCAAGCCCGATGAGGTAGGCAAGAGTCATACTCATCTGGAAAGCATACTACTTCTATAGGTAGACTGAAGGTGATGTCGCACCGTATTCGACTTACCCCACCGAGGACAAAGGCGCACCTTCCAGGCGGGTGTCGAGCCCATTCTTAGCCTTCTCGCAGTAGCTAACTATTAGACCTAGTCTACTATGGACCTCCAATAGGATACCCACACCAATGGTCCCACTGTAGCAAAAGTATCTCCCTTATCTATCCCAACCATCACATAGCACATATGACCATGGTTTGGCTCTTGTGCGCAGACTGAAAGTAACTGGGATTTAAGAGGTCTTAACTAGAAGCATCATCTACTAGGCTTCTAGGTCTCTACCCCCCTTCCCCAAACATGTAGGAGGAACTTAAGATACAACATAGAACAACCATCATCAACATCAATAGATAATAGAATTAAGAATCTAACCTACTACTAACCTAAGGTTAATGGTTAGGGTTCTTAAGTGTTCTTATTGTTCTTTACATTTTCTAAGGAAATCTAGCAAAAAGTGAAGACTCACCATGGTTATCGCTAGAACCTTCCCCAAAGGTGCCTGCCATCAGCAAGGATGACCTTGCCACTGCTTGAAGTGGACTCCTCCCCACTTTTTAGGAAGGCTTGCACAAAATCTTAGGAGATTTGGTGCAGTGGGTCCAAAAAGATGGAACTTAGGGTTTGGCCCCTTTAAATATAGGGTATGTCTAGGGTTAGGGCAAGTTACTTAGGATATGGGCCCCTAGGATGAGGACACCTCATCATGAAGTTAGTTAGTCATGCACCCTGTCTCATGGTGCCATGTGGCATGTGGGCCCCTTGCTCCCTCCTTGGACCAATGATGTGGTCACACGTACCCCCCCCCCATTAATACCCTTTATTATATATGGTATATTTAACTTAGTTGCTTGGTCTAGTGGTAAAACACTAGTTCTAGCAACTATAGGTCTCGAGTTTGAGACCGCACCCAGAATCACACTCTGGACTGTTGGGAGTCAAATCCCACAGATGCAATGTAAAGTGGTTGGGGGCAGGACCCAACCACGCAATGTAGTGTGGTGTGTGGTCACATATCTAGAGTTGGATGCTGCCTAGTGGTGTGACATTAAAAATCTGTCTATAGTGTGGTGTGTGGTCAGAGTTGGATGCTGCCTAGTGGTGTGACGTTAAAAATCTATCTATTATTTATGTATATTATATCATACCATAGGAATATGATGAATATATAATACCTAAGCATATGATTAAATATGCATATAAGAATACATGTACACTATACTTCAAGGTTAGGGGATGTATTCGAGAGACTACAGTGACTTGTCTGTATCTATACGACCATATAGATACGAGGAATGTCACATGAGCCCCCTCTTAAAAAAATGTTGTCCTTAGCATCGAGGTTCTCCCCCATAGTCTTTTATTCACCTTGCCCTTCTACCTACGCAACAATTTCAAGTGGGTTGGTAACAATTTCAAGAGGGCGACCCATTGTGCGACGACACCTTGTTTTTGTGGAAGGGTTACAAACATAGGCATAATCTATCTCATAAACCACCGTTTGGTGGGAATTATTGGAATATTCCCTATTTGCTCAAAAATGTGTTCGCAATAAAGCACTTACAAATTTTCTTCATTGGCAGCATCTCCCGTTAATGCACACTTAAGATTTTCCAGAAAGTTTTGTCGATATGTTTCTTTTTGAATTATTTCATGTCTCAGATATACAACATTTGCACCAGAAAGCCTCATTGGCATTGCCTCTTCCAGAGTGGATATGCACTCCTTGTTAGCAAAGAAATGGCCAAAATATCACTTGGCTAACATTTGTGACCAAAAAATTTACAGATATTTGCTACAAATACATACCACAATGCACACAAAATGAAAAGAACTCGTTTTATGAGTGACTTTGCAATATCTTGTCTAATTCTTGGAACTGGTAGCTGGGAAAGGAGGATATATCTGTACGCTAGAAGGTAAATCAAGACTACAAAGATAGATAACCATACCTTGATTCCAACATACACTCGTATTTAGAGTTTGGGATGTGGTATTTCTAGCCTTTTTTGGTGGTATTTCTGGCCACCCGTTATCATCCAAATGCTATTTCCGACCAAAAAAGTGGTATATCTGGCCAAAAAGAGTGATATTTTTGGCCAAAAAGTGCTATTTCTGCCCAAAAACCAAGCGCAAAACTGCAAGGCGGAGCTGAGATCTTTATTCAGATCATTCTTGCAGCTTTGTGGGTGGCTTGAACTACTTCAAAAGCCCTTCTAATCACTTTTTCCTGCCTCTTTAACACTAGTTTGATGAAGAGAGGAAGTGATTTGAGCTCAGATAGAGCTAGATCGATACAAAAATGCCCCAAAACAGTTGGTTCTTTGCAAAGTGTACAATGGCTGATAACGGGTGGCTAGAAATACCACAAAAAGACCAAAAATACCACATCTTGGACTCCGAATATGGCCGTCCAATTCCAACCGGCATATTGATACCAAAGATTGGAATGTCCAACTCAGGTAGCTCTTCTATTTTGATTAAATTAACAACCTTAATGGTCGACATATTAAGAAAATATATCTATGTGTCTGATAACAAACTCCAGATAAGAAATGACTAAAATGACTTGCATACCTCAACCACTGCATCTAAACCTACTGATCCAGCAATGTTCACCAATGAAGTCATCCCTGCGCAAATATTTTTATGCTTGTCATAGGAACAAACCTTACAATAAAAAAATCCAGTGTGCATCAATACCTTGCTTAAGGACTGCATGAACTAACATGATAGTAGAAGCACCAGCCTCCCTTGCTTCTGCAAGCTTGTAGAAGTAAAACTGGCTAGTAAGTAAGGTTTGGCACTAAATAACTGCCTCCAATAAACAAATACTCTTCTTGTAATTACCTGAATAGAATGGATAATCCAATCTTTCCAAAGAATGGACACATCCACATCTGCAACATCATTTCTCAAAGCTATCATTCCTTCAAATATGCATCTACGTCACTCTCTGTATGGAGCACAATACCTACCATTGCAAATAGCTGGTAGGTCCTTTATTGATATGCCATCACCAGCAGAAATTGCAAGCACATCAACCCCTGCAAAAACTTCCTAAATGATATCAAACAGAGCAAGTATATAAACCTAGTAGGCATAGCTAAAAATAATTGTTAAAAATGGCAATGTCAGAGGAACTTCCAAGAACATACCAATTGATTTACGACCCCAAAACCTGGTACCAATTTGAAATAATGAACTTGATAACTTCAACATGGAGAGAATGAAAAAGACAGATGGCTTATAATGAAGTGCACCATTCTAATTTCAACAGAACTCACATTCTAATTTAAACAGAACTCACAGGTAAGCTTCAAAAAATCTCTTCTCATTTGCAGAACAGATGCACATGCTCACAATTAACAAATAGCTGGAAGTCTAAAGAATCAGTGAACGGCATTTAAGGACCTATTTTCCCTCTTGCTTGATTGGTCTTGCCAAACTATCATGATAGGGTTAGAGGTGCAAGTACCTAGTTCAGAGTTGATGAAGAGCAAGTAATACTTATTGGTTATTTATAAGATTAAACAAAGAAAAGACTCAATAGCAAAAACAATCAAAGAAACCCAACTTGCATGAACACAAACACAAAAAATGATAGAAAACATACGTAACTACCCCAAGAAGCATATAGCCTGCATCGATCTATTAATGATTCCTTGGATTCATGGGGCGAGATTCTAGACACCTCCACAAGTAGACAGGTCTTCCCCTACATGTTCTGTTTCACAACTCTATCCAGCACTGCAAATTGCTTGTGCAAAGCTGCACCTTGCAATGCCTGGATTCTCTGCTCTAGGTGACCTAGAGGCAAGTTGAGATTGTAGAGCGGTCTTTTTTCTCACTGATAGCATATGCAGTCTCCAGAAAGAGCGTGAAGAAGTTCAGTCTCTGCTTCATGGTAAGAATAACATCTTCATTTCGGCCAGATCATTCGATTTGCCAATTCTTATTTGAGATTTTTGTATTCATACGGTTGTAACAACAGGTTACTGAGCCAGTTTTGGTTTGGATGGTTGGAAAGAAGTGGAGCACAAAACATATGTAGTTGAAGGATCTAACGTTTCTCACTTGAAGATGGGGTCCGCATTTGAAACTTAGAATATACCTAGATAATAACCTTCTTTATAATTCGCAATCCTGTCCTAGATGAGAAAATGTTGTGCAACAAACAACCATGTTGAAGTTTAGCGCATTAGTCTCGCTTTTTGTAGCGCATTGTGAAAAAAGTAGCTCTTTGTGGTTTATTCAATTGAAGTTCAAATGCTGAAGATAATTTAATTTAATTTAATTTAGTCGACATAAGGTAATTATTCCTATTTTAAAAATACAGTCTATTTCCCCTTCTAAGGTTTTTCTGAAGATTAGGTCTACTACAGGTTTCGTAACTTTGAGCAACTACACTGCAGGGTTTGAAAAGTATTTTAGGTATAACTAGAAAATTTGCCAGTGTATGTTAGTGTATACTGGATGTCCTATATATTAAAGCTAAAAAACACCAGAATTTACATATAAACTTTGTTTATGCTACCAGGTTTTTTACCGACATGCAAAAGAGTCAACCGGAAAATAAGAACTCCAACCGGTAATCCTCGAGCTAACCCCCACTTTTTCGATCCCTGCTACATCAAAGACTTTGGGATATGCCACAGTACAATCTTCGTTTACCTCCTAGAAGATTCCTGGAGAGCATTTGGTGTTTAGAAAATTGTGAATATCTAAAGGGTTGAAGTTGTCAATGACCAGAATTATTCCTTTTGGGGTTCTTCAGTGATCAAGACACTTGTAGGTGGGTCACATGCACTTCGGTATTTGTTGCTTGGCTAGGTAATTTGACTGGTTTTATTACCTTGCCTTAGTCAATATGGATGACGTTGTTGATGATATGTTTCGTCAATCCAAAAGTGTGTAACTGATGATTTTTTTTTTTTTTTTTTTTTTTTGAGGAAAGGGCACATTTTTATGTTAAATATAATAAAAAAAGGTACAATGTTTCAAAGCAAGAACACAATTACTACAGGAGAATCTCAACATCTTCATTATGTTCTTGCAGAAACTTATTAGTTGCTCTGATAGCTATTAATCTTGAAGAGCACATAATCTTCCATCCGCACCATAACTAGAATCTAAATCATGAAATGAAATTTATCGAGGAACACCTGAAAAAACACAAAAAAGAAAGAGGAAACCAGAATCTGCGATGTCGAGGAAGCCTTGCTTTGCAGTACAAGACCCCTAGCTCTGCCCTGACAAGAAATCTTGAAGCAAGAAGCCCATTCATCTAGGATCTCATCCCTAGGTAGACTTAAACAAAGTAACATCTAGCAGTGCCGCATTGTTGGAAATTCCTCTACTTCTTCAGCAAATTCTGTAAAACTTCTCAAGGTCACAGTTCTGACAAGGAGTATATAAACACATAGCCCATTCTCTGGGAGCTCATCCCCAGGTAGACACCAAAGTGTGAGATATATAGCAATCATGTTATTTGGTGGTATCTATAAACACATAGCCCATTCTCTGGGAGCTCATCCCCAGGTAGACACCAAAGTGTGAGATATATAGCAATCATGTTATTTGGTGGTTAAGTTCAGTGAAAGATTATGTTGTTATTGCTCAAGGTTACTAGCTGCCAGAAGTAGAACTTACTGAGTAAGAAGACACAGGTGAAAATAATATACATGATTTGTTTGAGGGAAAGCACCTTGATGTCCAAGGTGTAATTGAAGATTGAAGATGTTAGCATGTGTTGACATTGGAGAGGCAGCATAAACATTTATAATGTAAATGTTTAATGGTTAAGGACGAAGGTCAAGGTTTATTTTACACGCGAAGACTGTGGGATAATTCAGATAAGGTTGACCTGTTTTAGTATGATGCTGACTTGACCTTGCCGATCGGTACATGTAGTTTTGAGCCATAGAAGGAGGATATAGATTACAGAGAGAAGGAAGAAAAGGGGATCAAGGAGTAACGGAAGTAGTGTGGATCCGGATTGACTTCGAATGCCCGAGCTATCGAAGATATTTATGCCCGATGCTACAATAGTTGATTCAATCTCATTTGAATAGTGTTTATATGATTTCCTTTAATGGTTAAGGAATAAATAAAAGTCCTTGAACTTGAATCTAGTACCAAGGTTGGTCACTTGTATTTTTTCTAGAAGAAACTTGTACAAGTGTGAACTAGACAAAGTGTTGTGTGTGCAAGTAGAGTGAATTGAATGTAAGTTGATATTAACAGTGGTATCAGAGCCATGTCAAGCAGGTTTGGAGTAGGATTGTTGAACTCTATTGCAACGTATGAAGGTGGACCTGGATTTCAAATTTGGAAAGAACAAATCAAGAATGTTCTTGAGAATGAGGAGCTGTGGGAGTTAGTGCAGGGAGCTGATTCTAGTGGTGATGCAACTTCTGTGGTTGCAAGAGCAAGTACTAGTTCCTCTGGAGGTGCTGGTGAAGTAAGCTCAGACAGTAGTACTAAAGAAGAGCATGTGAAGATCAGGGAAGCATATGGTATTCTAACTAGCAAAATTGGAGCCTCAATCTTGCTGAAAGTAAGGGGGAAGTCTCCCTCAAATATCTGGAAGTTCTTGCTCAAGAATTTTGAGGAGAAGTCGTCTTCACAAATTGACATACTGGACAAAGCTCTTAGGATGCTGAGGGTGAAAGAAGGTGATGATTTGCCAAGGTTTTTCTCTAAATTTGATAATATTATTGCAGCTTTAGAAGGGGCTGGAGTTATGCTCACTGAGCAGGAAAAACTTTTGCATGTTGCAAGGGCTGTAGAGGGGAACAAGCAATTGTCTACCCTCATAAGAAATGTGGCCAAGACTAGGGAGTCTGCTGAAGAAATGATTCGAACTGAGTTCGAACAGCATAAAGTTTTATATGAAGATGAAGCTGATGATCATGTTGAAGTTTTATATGCTGGTAAAGGGAAAACTAAGTTTGTAAGTAAAAGTCCTAAAGATAAAAATGATATTGGTCCTTGTTTTCATTGTAAGGCCAAAGGGCACTTGAAGGCGAACTGTCCAAAGTTAAAAGAGGTTGAGTGTTTTAATTGTGGGGGCCGAGGTCATTTTGCTAGCAGGTGTTCAAGCAGTAAGATGTCCAGAGGTAAGGCCAGCAGAGGAAGAGGATCTTTCAGGGATCGAGGGAGAAATTTTGATAGCCAAAAGTCTGCTGTAAATCTTGTGCAGGACACTGAAGAGTTTTCAAGTGAGGAGGATGAGGATGTTGAGGTAAGTAATCATAGTGTTTTGGTTGTTGCAAAGGAAAGCTCTAACAATAGTGATGGATTATTGATACTAGATAGTGGAGCAGAAAAGTCAGTAACCAGTTCTGCCAAGCACTTCAAGGAAGGCAAAGAAGGAAAAATCAGACATATCAAGCTAGGAAATGGGCATTTGCAAGAAGTACAATGTACAGGATTGTTGGAGTTATATGATCTTCAAGGAAAAGTAGTGAACTTGAAGGATGTTTTATGTGTGCCATCTCTTGTCAGGAATTTAATTTCTGTAGCACAGTTAGTTGACATGAACTATACTGTTGTATTTGACAAGACTCAATGTAAAGTGCTATTAGATAATGAAGTCAAATTTCTTTGAAAAAGATTTGGAAACTTGTTTGGATTGGATGGTGATTGTTGTGTTCCTTGTGTAAATTCTGTGATGATTCCTGACATGGACACTTGGCATCAAAGACTTTGCCATGTTAGTCATAGCACCATAGATACTTTGGTAAAAGAAAAATTGATTAAGGCAAATGAAGATGCTGAAAACCCAAGATTTGTTTAGGTTGCATGTTGGGAAAACATGCAAGGCTGCCATTCAAAAGGGCAAAGAAAATATCCAAAGAAGTGTTGGAGATTGTGCACACGGATTTTTGTGGTCCCATTAATGTGCAAGGAATTTCAGGGAAAAGGTATTTTATTACCTTCATTGATGATTTTAGTAGAAAGACTACATGTATGTGTATTAGAACTAAAAATCAAGCCTTTGAGGCTTATAAGCTGTTTGCTGCAGCTGCTGAATTGGAGACAGGGAAAAAGTTCAAGTGTATTAGGTCTGACCGTGGTGGTGAATTTCTGTCTGATGAGTTTGTTCATTTTTGTAAGATAAGAGGAATTAGGAGACAGTTAACATGTAGCTATTCACCACAAACCAATGGAATTGCAGAGAGAAAGAACAGGACAATACTAAATGCTGTGAGATCCATGTTAAAACATTCAGGAGTGGCCAATTACCTGGGGGAGGAGGCTGTCATGACAGCAGTGCAAGTTCAGAACATGTTACCTAACAAGGGGCTAAATGGCATAACACCAGATGAGCTGTGGTCAGGGATAAAACCAAATTATGAAAGGCTAAGGGTCTTTGGTTGTTTAGGATTTGTTCATGTGCCTAAACAACAAAGACTTAAATTGGATGATAGATCTAGAGTGGCATTTCTGGTGGGATATGATTTAGAATCCAGAGCCTATAGGTTGTTTTATCCACAAAAGAAAAAGATTTTGATCAGCATGGATGTTGTCTTTGACGAGTCTCAGTGTTATAAATTTTTTAAGAAAGAGCTTGGTAAATTCAGAGAAGAGAAGGTAGAAAGAAAAGCTCAAGAATTACCACAGGTTATGGTTGATGATGATACTAATCATAATGCTGTTGTTAAGCAGGTTAAGTTTGCAGATGATACTGACACTGCTACTAACAGCTCTTATACAGAAGATTCTCAACAAGAAGCTGAACCAGCAAATAAAAGGGCTAGAAGAAATGCTGCACAAATTTTGCAAGAAGAAGCTAATATAAATCCTGAAACATTTGGAAGAGATATGTTCGGCAGAAGTAAAAGGTTAAAAGGGAAAGTGGCAAACATTAATCTTGTGGAGATTCTTGCCTTGCTGGATACAAAGGTTCCTAAATCTTATAAAGAGGCTACAAGTGCTGCTGATGGGGAGAAATGGAAAGTTGCCATGGGTGATGAATTAGAGGCATTCAAAAGGACAGGGACTTATGAGCTGGTAGATCTGCCACCAGGCAGGCATACTGTAGGTTGTAAATGGATATTCAAGGTAAAGCAAGGTGCTCAGCAAAACTCAATCAAGCATAAAGCTTGTCTGATAGCTCAAGGCTACACTCAGAAGAAAGGAATTGACTATGAGGAAACATTTTCTCCTATAGTTAAAATGGCCAGTATCAGAATGTTGTTGGCTGTAGCCAATGCAAAAAATTTTGAAGTACATCACATGGATGTATCCACATCGTTCTTGAATGCAGATTTGGAGGAGGAAATATTTATGATGCAACCTCTTGGCTTTGAGCAAGGTAAAAACAAGGTTTGGAAGCTAAAGAAGGCAGTGTATGGGCTTAAGCAGTCTCCAAGGCAATGGTATATCTGTATGGATTCATATCTAAGAGAACAGGGATTATTAAAGCTAAAGGATGATGGAAATATCTATTTGTTCAGGGATGGAGATGATGTTTGTTATATTGCCTTATATGTAGATGATAATGTGATGGTAAGTAGCAGCTTGAGTGTGTTACAGAAATGCAAGAACATACTTAAGAATTGATTCAAAATGACTGACCTAGGGGAATTGAAAAAATTCCTAGGTATAGAAGTCACTAGGGATCGAGATAAACAATCTCTGACCTTAACTCAAGGTCAAAATATTGCTGGCATGCTCAGGAGATTCAATATGGAGGATTGTAAAACAGTAAAGACTCCAATGGTACCAGGGAATAAGTTTGCTACCAATGAAAATGATCAGGGTACAGATAATGAATTTGAAGTGGAAAACATCCCATATCAAGAGTTAGTTGGGTGCTTATTGTATTTGTCTAGCTGTACTAGACCTGACATCACATTTGCAGTGAATATCCTAAGTAGGTATTGTCATAATTACAAGAAAGAACACTGGCAAGCTGGGAAGAGAGTTCTCAGATATTTACAGGGAACAACAGATGTTGGTATTCAATATAATTCAGGTAATTTAGAATTACTATCCTACTGTGACTCAGATTGGGGTGGAGATCCTGTTGAAAGAAAATCCACCTCTGGAATAATTTGTATGCTAGGTGGAGGCCCTATTTTCTGGAAATGCAGAAAGCAAAGAGCCATAGCTCTGTCTTCTGCAGAGGCAGAGTATGCAGCCACTACACTTGATGCTAAGGAAATAGTTTGGAGTGAAAGGTTATTAAAAGAAATAGGAGTGGAACAGAAGAAGCCTTTACAATTATTCTCAGACATCACTAGTTGTATAGCAATGACAAAGAATCCCATACAACATGAGAGAACCAAGCATATTGAACTAGAAATGCATTTCATAAGGGATCTTGTGAAAAAACATATTATTGAGGTGAAGTATATACAGACAGAAGTTCAGTTAGCAGACATTCTGACTAAGCCATTAACAGAGGTTAAATTTAGTGGTCTGAAAAAGTTGATAAGTTGTAAAGAGAAATAGCATGATGAGAAATGCATATGAGAAGGTGAGCAAATCTGCAAGTTAACAATCTAATGAGAAGCAGTGGCAGTTAGATTGATTAATAACAGTTATATATGCAAGTCTATAAAATCTAATGAGAAGCAGTGGCAGTTAGATTGGTTATGAGAAATGCATATGAGAAGGTGAACAAGTCAGCAAGTTAACAATATAATGAGAAGCAGTGGCAGTTAGATTGGTTAAAAGAAGAAACATTAATAACTTGGCTAGGAAAATAACATGAAGGGAAAGTGTGAGATATATAGCAATCATGTTATTTGGTGGTTAACTTCAGTGAAAGATTATGTTGTTATTGCTCAAGGTTACTAGCTGCCAGAAGTAGAACTTACTGAGTAAGAAGACACAGGTGAAAATAATATACATGATTTGTTTGAGGGAAAGCACCTTGATGTCCAAGGTGTAATTGAAGATTGAAGATGTTAGCATGTGTTGACATTGGAGAGGCAGTATAAACATTTATAATGTAAATGTTTAATAGTTAAGGACGAAGGTCAAGGTTTATTTTACACGCGAAGACTGTGGGATAATTCAGATAAGGTTGACATGTTTTAGTATGATGCTGACTTGACCTTGCCGATCGGTACATGCAGTTTTGAGCCATAGAAGGAGGATATAGATTACATAGAGAAGGAAGAAAAGGGGATCAAGGAGTAACGGAAGTAGTGTGGATCTGGATTGACTTCGGATGCCCGAGCTATCGAAGATATTTATGCCCGATGCTACAATAGTTTATTCAATCTCATTTGAATAGTGTTTATATGATTTCCTTTAATGGTTAAGGAATAAATAAAAGTCCTTGAACTTGAAT
>JAANSK020143789.1:0-15296 GCA_011763485.2 Isoetes engelmannii
GTCCACTTATAATTATTTGTCACTTCAATTCCCAAATATTTATACTTCGTCACCTGTTCAAGTGGAACACCTCCTACATAAAATATTGAGTTATCCCGACACACAACACATTTAGATGTTGTTGTAGCCTAGTGGCATTCTTTGAAATCAATACGATATCATCAGCAAAAAGCAAGAGCTGTAGAACATACCTCCCCAATTGGGCTCCTAAACCCCCAAGCCTCGTCATCCAATTTTCCAATTCATCTATGAACAATCCAATAAGCGTTGGAGAGCAAGGGCAACCTTGCTTAATCCCAATCGTGTTTTGTACATTTTCTGGCCCTGTAAATGGGAAAGATAGTTCTACGAACTATAGATTTGTTTGAAAGTCTTTATGACCCGCCCGACACTAGATGCACATATGAAAGCCTGCGTTACTAGATGCACATATGAAAGCTTTCGTTCTTCAAAATCTTCCTCATGGTCTGTCAGAAATCTTGTCGACCTCCTGAAGCCCGTTGTGGCGTAC
This sequence comes from Isoetes engelmannii, assembly GCA_011763485.2. Taxonomy (NCBI): domain Eukaryota; kingdom Viridiplantae; phylum Streptophyta; class Lycopodiopsida; order Isoetales; family Isoetaceae; genus Isoetes; species Isoetes engelmannii. Next base: position 512 of record JAANSK020143789.1, read on the forward strand.
CTTCAAAAACTCAAATAACTTTGTAAGGGATACGAGACAAAAGTTGGGTCTCCGAAAATCTTGAAAAATAGTGCATGCCATGGAAACAAGCGCCTCAAGAGTCCATAGCCTAGGCATAAATAGTCCAATCAAATTATTTTTAATAGAATATGCTAAAATATGCTAATTCCCACAAATGAACAATGGAATTTGTTTTTATTGGGCGAGATTCGACTACCTAGCGGCACCGGAAGTTATGAATCCATGAATCGCTTTCCCACCCTCTCTCCGATCCTCCACATCATCTCCTCCGATGGATGGATTCCGTATATAGGAAAGTCCTTTTACAGGACTTTCCTGCTGTGGAAACAGGGCGACGTGCGGCAGCGCGGAACCCTGTTGACACAGCAGGGAAAGTCCTGTAAAAGGACTTCCCTATAACCTGGACGACTGTTAGGCGTCGATCCTGCGCCACGTGGCATCCATCCGACGGCCCACTCAAGGATGTGTCCTAAAAAAACAGAATGTTAGTAAATGAAAATCCTGGAAAAGAAAGTTGTTAAAAATGCCACGTGGCAAGGCGCGATTGGACGCGATGGGAGGATCGCGCCTAACTGTCGTTTACGTCAATGGATGGAATCGCTTACGGTGTAGCAATTTTGGGGTTGTAGCAGATGATTGGCTGATTTCTAACATCCGTCAGCAACTTCCGCTAGTGGAATCTGCCCTTAATTTGTTGATCTCGCCGGAAAAGATGCACGGCCTGGATCGTTTAGAGCGGATCACCGGATTTTGGCAAGCCTGATGTGCTTTGCATTCGTTGCCATTTTGGATTCCAGGTTAGTATTTTGATCAGTCGGAATTTGCAAGAGAATGCATCAAAGTTCTCTGGTTTTGCATGGATATAAGTATTTGATCGTATACTTCAGGAGTGGTTGTTGACGGCTCTGTGAACAATGGATGCACTTGAAGAGAAGCAAGCCAATGAAGCTGACTTGAAAGGTTAGTTTAAATAAATTTTGGCTGAGTTCAGATATGAAGTGAGGTATATTTGATGCGAATGGAAATTGTAGAAGAAGACTTCGCTTCTTAATTGAAAAGCTCAATTACAACATGAAAACATACAGCCACCGCTTCTTAATTGGGCTCGATAAATACATGTCTCGAATAAATGTCATGGGGGCAATGTCCAGGGACTATAACAAATAAGGAATTAGTCTGCAGTTCTGGACGACATTGAAAATAGGGATTTAACTAAATTATATATCATATTTTCGATATTTCACGTCTTTTGATTTGAACCTCCAGTAAGATACACTTGTGATTTGAAGGACATTAAAGGAACAAATGCCACAAGATGCGTTGTCTGATGAGGAGTTCAAGGTTATGCATATGACATTACATTCAATTAGAAAGCTTTGACAGCCTCTAAAAAGCACATAGGATGAGAGAAACCTTTTACAGCAAAAATACCGCACGTTTTATCTTATCAGGGATCACTAGCGATTAACGTCATTAACCAGAAGGTAGATGGGGGAGATGAAAGTGGATTTATAATATATCCCTCATCACAATGAACACAGGAAGGGCTGTGAAGATCTGCAAGCAGAAAAGATGGTTCATGCGATTTATGTTCTTGTTCCAATGATTACAGACCTCTTCAAGGAGGCCATACATGTAGGCTTTCCATGATCTGGCCTTCATTGTTACGAAGCCAGTGTTTATGCTGGCAATGATTCTTGGAAGATTGCTTCAGCATGATTTGGAAATCTGATGCTAAATTATGCGGGACTGTTCTAGGGTTATCAATGAGCACGGTACATGTAAGAAATTCTGGATGGAACGGGCTGGGTGGGGGTATCAGGCCCATGGCCTCCTGCTTGAAGTGCTCTACCACTGAGCTACTGGACCATGTGCAGCAGTTCTTGATGTGCATACTACACAAGTCCTTTCTACCTTCATCTTTCCGATGAATTTTAGGATTTATTGCTGATCGTGGTTTGAAAATATGATAGCAAATTATATGGGACTGCTCTAAGGTTGTCAATGAGTATGGTATATGTTAGAAATTGATGATGGGCCGGCTGGGCAACATTAAGCTATCAGCCCATGTGTGCCCATAACGTATATCTTCCACCGTCCCTCCTTAATGGGTTTAGCCTTTGCATCCTCATTTATTTTATTGTGCTTGGGACCATGGACCAGCCAACCTTGGCGTTTGGGGTTCGGCATGCAGGTCAAGTACTCTACGACTGAGCTACTGACCCATGACTATTTTTAAATAAGCACATCCTTTCTTGCATGCACCTCTTCCTTCCTAACAGTTACTGAATGTTGATGACTACAGATAAAGAAGATGATGATGAAGATGGATACACATATGAGGAAGAACTGGAACTTGATAGCGATACTGAGATTGAGGACCCTCACTCTGAAGATCTGGATACGACCCTTCAATCACTTCAAAAATTGTCCTACATGCTAGGTATGGACATGAAACTGCATCCTTGAAGTTAATATAAGATTTGGGTTCAGTTGGAAGCATTATATGCTTAATAATGTGAATCTTCTAAGGAGTTCTAATTTCTTAAACAGTGCCATCTCATCTATCTTTCAAAATTTATGCAATTGAAAACACCAATGCTTCTAGAAAACATTATCTTCCAATGGAAACAGAATGCTTGATAATGCTCATGCTGATTGTCGAGGTTCAAGGATTGTCACGGAGATGCAAAAGTTATGATAAATTATTGCTTGTAAAAGTGCTGTTTTGATTCCACCTCTCCTAAATTGTAGTAATACTATCATACCTTTTTATAGAACCTTTGTCAAAACATTAAAGAAAACTTGTGCACCAAACATTCAAGAAAGCTAAGGTGTGGTTGAGACTTTTTATGTGCATATCTAATTAGGATGCTTATCAGGCTTTACTGTGGATCAGTTGCTTTGGTCATGCATGTAGCTCATTAGCTAAGGACAGAATAATGTGAGTGTCTTTGGTGGTACCATATGAACGAACTGTCCCACAGAGTCTAGTCTGATACTAATTTCAAGTTATAGGAGCCAGTCAGTTTTTCACAGTTTGACCATACAGGAAAGGACAAATCAAGGGGTGTACAAGATGACTCAAGGAAAGCAGAGGTCATAGATGACTTTGTGCGGAATTTCCTTGTTAGAATGAGCCTTACAAAGACTCTTTCAGTGTTTGAAGTAAGCTATTATGTTATTTACTTTCTTTCGATGATAATTTTGTTACAACCTTGGAATTTTGTGGTAAGATGTTGACAATTGACTGTTTTATGTAGACGGAATGGTTTGAGATACGGGAGAAAAGAATGGTATTTGAAAGTCATCTGCCATATGTGCCTGATGAATATACGCGAGCAATGCAGCAGGAGGAAATACTTTGTAACCTACAGCAGCAACTCAAACAAGCAAATTATCTGGCCCAGTATATCCCTCCCCCATATGAGGGTGGAACAGAATTGACTGTTGCATAAACTTCTTAACACCATGTACGACGATCATTGGGACATATCTGTCTTCCTGTGTGCAATGGTGATCCTGCAAGGATAACTGTTAGACAAATGGTCCCTCTTGCTGATGATTTGGATGCTATCTGTAGTGTCATGCATCTTTTCTTGGTTAATTAAACCGATAATTTCCTTTTTGTGCAATCTCAAGACAAGGTTATATTAGGCCAGTTGTTAAATAAGCTTGATATGGTTTTATATGGCTCAGTCTAAAGATTCAGGGTCCATGGACACGAGTTCAGAGTAGACAGTTGTAGCTATCCCTTTCGATTTAAAGGAACTTCGCTATTCTCCTCTCCCTTGTGTATAAGTGTTTGCACTTCTCCTATCACGACTCTAGCTGTTTACGTATTATAGAAAATGGGATTGCTTCGTTACACTTATTTTTATTCTTTCAGATTGCAGGTGCAGACAAGAAATGCTTGAGAAATTTCGGAAAGAAAGGAATATGCACCGCATGCACCATCGGCGCATTGTTCAGGAGAAAAACAAGCTTATTGCAGATATTAAGGTAGAAAAAATATTGCTTATACGGTGAGAGAGGCCGCGTTGGCAAGAAGTATTATTGATCCTGAGTCCATTGCCGTCCTCATCTGTCCTGTAGCCTCCACGGGGACCAAATGGTTATGAATCCCCAGCCTGCCAGGACCTTCTGTTTGCTAGCCAAGTAGCCTACCACTAAGCTATGAACCCCTTGCCATACAGGTCTTTACTAGGTCCCATTATCACAATGTAAAAATTCAGGTTACGAAAGTTAAGAAAAAGAAACATGATGTTCCTTTCTGTCCAATTTTGAAAAGTGTGGAAGATCAGGGTTCTGAGTTCCTTATATGTGGACTTGCATTGGATAAAATAAGTTTGCATGGGAGTAGAAATGCCATCATAAACTTCTTCTTATCTTTCTTGCCCAGATCAATTCTGACATCCAGTGTTTGGGTGCCAAACCTTGAGATGTTTTTATGGAGGGAGGTGGCACTTCATATATGCTTGCAATTTAGATTGCAACGCTTGATTGTGAAGCCTGCTAGCTTGGCATGCAAACCAATAGTTCATTTCCAAAGAAGGTGGTGCAAAGTGCAAATGCAATCTGGTCAGACCTGCCACAAACACACGTTCTGGCTTTTAGTTCAACCGCATTTTTCTTGAGCTTGAGTATAATAATGCCCACTCATGACTGGATATAGAGGATAATGACATTATAAGAATTCTTACTCCGTATCGGCAGCACCATGTAACCTGTCACGTCACTATGTTAGCATGTCCCCAAATTGCCATATTTACATCCCAACACAAACCAGAGTATCCTATGCTGTCAAACTTCAGAGCCATTTGCTTTTCTTCTTACATTTCTACTGCAGTTAGAAAGATCTGAAAATGTCCTGGGCACTTTTTGAACCTAGCAACTTATAAGCTAGATGGAATGGCCCTAAGAAGATTACTGTTGCTGCTGAGAATCTGGCTGCCCTTGTATCAGTATATCAGGTGTCATTGCAGAAGCTAAGTTGCATTCTGTAACCCATACTAAAGGCACAGTGAAAGGCCGTCTCTAAAACCTTAGCGTCACTCATTTTACGGTGTTCTTATGCTGGGAGCCATTACTTCGAACAGAGCATGCACATTCATTCAAAAAAATGTTTGTTAATTGAAATTCCAAGTGCCTCGTCATATGGACCTGCTGAAGATGTAATTTGAATAGTCTTAACCTTATGGCACATAGTTGGAAGGAAAACTAAACCTAGGAGAAAACGCTGACATATTGTTTCAATGCTGTAATCTTTAGTTACACATGTTTGTGAATCTAGATTAATCATAGGACCTGAAGTTAGACTTTTGTTATAAACTTAGAACCTATAGACTCTTTTTTACAGAGGTTGAAAAAACATTTTGCACAATATGAGCCAATCATAAAGGAGCTAAAGAAAAAGCATGATGTTGTATTAAGAGAGAAGTCCCTTATTGCCATTGAACGTGACAAACTTCAGGCCCAGGTCAAATTTCTTATGCTTGGAAGAGAAAACTTAGTGCAATTAAAGTACATTTTTGGAAACTCTCAATTGGAAAAGATAATATTACGAGTTTATGCTGTGTTCTCAGGTGCTTGAATACAATTATGATGGCAAAGTAATCTCTATGTTTAGAATGTAATCATGCAGAAATGGACTATTTGAACACGAAAAGGATGGTTTTTATCTGTATGCCTGATTATGCTTTAGTTTTTACATTGCAGTTGAGTGTTCTTACTCTTCATGGTCCAGAATCTGAAGTTTCGTCTGTTGCAACATCTAAGGGTCTGTCTAATGAGAAGGAGAAAAAAGCAGCCAAGTCCATGGAAAGAAAGGATTCACACTCACCCTTTCCAGCTTTGATAAATGCATCAAATGCTAAATCTGAATCCCTTGCTATACCACGTGTAATGAATATGCCTGTGAAGGTCGAGCCTACGCTGGTCAAAGACTTTACTTTGCAAAAGACATTCAGAGGCCACCCAATGCCAATTAGCAAGTAAAATTATCATTAATACTATTCATAGATTGTGCTATTCATTTTAACAAGATCGATAGATACATAGAAATTTTAACGTTCACGGAGACTAAAAACGGGCCATGGGAGCAAGTCCTGTATGTGGGTTAATTTTCATTCACTAGTTCTTGATTCAATGGCACAAACGTAGTATATGTAGTTGCAGAATCAGAGCCGTTTCCTACAGAATAAGATTCCTTTGAAGATAGAAATTTAGTTGCTAAACTGAATGAGCATTTTGGCATTTTTGCAAAAAAATGGTGTTTCTACATCTGCCTCATTGCTTACTTTAATGGTTGTAAGCTGATTGCCTTTATGACATCAACTATGAAACCATGTCAATAAAATTTCTTATCTTTTGTTTTATTGTTGTGTTGGGACATGTTGATAAAGTGGAGAAAAGCACGTACAGATTAGGTTTAATTTGTCTCCCCTTTTTTTTTATTCGATGACATATATGATTTATAAACATTAAGCTTGGATAAACACGCACATTCACTGATCTGCATCACGCCTGCCCCATCTTTTTTTTTTTCAGTGTTGTATTGCACCCAAAGAAGGCTGTAGCTGCAACTGCCTCAGATGATAAGACGTGGCAGATGTGGGATCTCCCAGGTGGAGATCTAATAATGACTGGAGATGGCCATAAGAGTTGGGTTGCAGGCCTCGACTTTCATCCGAGGTATTTCAATTTGTTATTGTTGCATTTCAGTGGTTTTACAGAAATATCTGTAACTTCAGCTGATATTTTCATTTTGTGTGCCGCATGGTAGTGGGATGCAGCTAGCTTCATCTTCTGGTGATTGTACTGTAAAAATTTGGGATTTTGAACAGGCATGTTGCGTACACACGTTTTCTGATCATACCCAGGTTAGATGGACTTTTTCATGGTCAAAATTTGATTGTACTATGTATTGATTTTTCTGAAGATCCTCAAACTCGGATATTTTATTGACATTCTGCTGGGAAGCCTTCTTGCGTTGCATCATTTAACATTTGTTTTATTTTGCCTGCCACACCCTGTCCTGCCCATTTGAGTGTTTCAGCTACGAAGCCAAGTGTATCAACTGCTTTTCCATTTGCCAGTTTACTTAGCCCCCCCACACAGATCATCAGTTGTGAACGAGAAATGAGGCCTAACTTACTGTTGACTTGCTTGGATACCATCAATGTGATAGAGCCTTTCAACTTGTGCCACCAGATCTCCCAATTGCAGATGCTGCATGTTTTGCCTCCTTGCTTTCATCTTTTTCCAGAACTTCCTAGGACCGGTCATTATACTCGTAACCAACTTCTCTTGTTTGTGGTGTAAAAATGTCATTTTCTTATGCCTGACTAGAGTCCTATGCTCTTTAATCAGTTCTAGTCTATGTCCCCTCTTTGCACCTCTATATTGTGCGCTATTAAGGTTGCACTCCTCGTCAAAACATCCATTGCAGGGCAAATCCTTTTTTTGCCTTCCTGAATCAAAACATTTTTTTCCCGCATCTAGCTCGAAATCTCGGTTATCTTTGCAGCACCTTGTGGCCAAACAGTGTTCACCACACTTTGCTCACAATATTTCGTGTATTGCTTTTCTTCTTCTGATTAACATGAATGCGATCCTTGCTAGTTTCCGAATGGTATCTAGTTGCCCCCATGACAGCAATATGTACTATTATTGGAACATGATCTGATTTTTTCCCAAGATTTGATGTATGCAAGTATGTGACTTGCTCCACAAAAAGCTCAGATGTGATAACATAATCCATAATGCTCTCTCCCTTACAACTGCAATTATCAGTGCCCAAAATCTTTTAATTTCATTGTATATTGGAAGATTTAGACCATCCTACAAGTTACAATTCACAATCATCCATTTGATCCATCTACATGGGGTCTCCATTGCTGCTTGCTAAAGATGCCTGCTTTCCTGCAGTTCTGCCATTTTAATCTCCCACAAAGACAATCTGCCATTGATTAGAGGTAGAGGGAAGAAATAGAGAATGGAGAGAGAGAGATAGAAGAGCTAGAGAATAGAGAGAGAAAATAAGGAGGGGGAGAGTACAAAGAGAAGATAACAGGCATGCAAAGCTGCACCACATATGTACTCCTTTACTGTCCAACCTGCTGCAATGGAACCTGGAAATATATGTAACGGAACCTGGAAATATAATAAATAGATGTTTTTTTAAGACAAATATGGGCGATGGAATGATGCCTGCCCACAGTGCCAGACTATGTGTTTTTGTGTTTAACGGGTCTGCTATCCTCTAAGGTAGAGCAATGGTCTTTTGTAAGCTGGGGACAATGGTGTCATTACAATTCTACACTAATTTATGTTTGGCTGTGTTATAATTTCAGGCTGTTTGGTCGGTGGCGTACCATGGTAGTGGAGATGTCCTTGCAAGCTCTTCGATGGACCACACAGCACGTATATGGGATGTAATAAGGTAATGTTGGATGCTCTTTTTTCCTGTGAGTAAAACTGATATTAACTGAAGGTGAGGAAAATGACGACTTTATCATAAGTGTTTGGTCTTCTCTATTTTGTGTCCCGATCTTGGTACATACAAGATTCTGGCTCAATCAAGTCTGCCACAGTTCTAGACTTGGTCACCAACAGAGATCTTATTGCTCAAACATATTGCCATGTTGGCTATGAACAACTAAGATCGAATTGTTAATATATTAATGCTGGTGTTTGTGCATGAAACAGCATGAAATCCCGGGGTACTTTAAGAGGACATGTTGACTCAGTAAATGGAGTGACTTGGCAGCCTTATAGCAGCTATTTATGCACTGCTTCAAGTGACAAAACAGTCAGTTTATGGGATGCCCGTTCGTCTGTCTGTGTCCAGACATTTTACGGTCACCAGAGTTCCTGTAACCATGCGACTTTTGACCCTAGGGTATTGCCTTATTGAACTACCAATTTGTATATATGCAGCACATACATAATTCTTGTTTGGTTTCTTTTTGTGTTTATTAGGGGACCACCATAGCATCTGCTGACGCAAATGGTATAGTTAAGATATGGGATATTCGGAAAATTGCAGAATATGCCACAATTGACATGGGACCAAATTCAGCAAATAAATGTGCATTCGATGGTAGTGGTTATGTCATAGCCATAGCAAGCAACGATTGTACAATCAAGTGGTAAGCCATTTCAGTGCTTTGTTTCTTCACCATGAGTTAACTAATTGCAAATTTGATTTGTATTCATGGAAGAAACATCTAAATTGTCTCCTATTAAACCAGTTTCCAAATTTACGGTGAGGTACTTCCTGTCAAGGAACTCCAAGGGCATACTGGTCCCGTTCTGGCAATAGTATTTGAACGAGCTGGGAGATTTGCAGTGTCAGGCGGAAGTGACTGCACTTTTAGGATTTGGGCTTGAAACACTAACTTACATGCCATCTGAATTGAAATGTAGCATGCCTACAACATCACTACGATTGTAAAGGAAATGAATAAAAAGGTACAAAGTTTACCTGAGTTTGTGATTATTTTTTCAGTCTGTAGCCTATATAGCCTAGGTTAATATAAAAGCGACCATTTTGTTTGTAGTGATGGCCCTTTGATGATTTCATTAAAAGGCTTGCCATCAGTCATAAATAAAGTGACATCATACGGAAGGACTTTAACACGCATCATCTACAGTGATAAACGTTGATGTGTGACGTAGTTATGTGATTCATCGTTATTATGCTTTCATATAAGTTGGAAGAGGAGGTTAAGGAGGTTATGGGAATAACCCTTGAGGCCGGCAGGTTGAGAGGCTCTGTTTCTCATAAACTGTGAGAGGGGAGGGTTGACTTCTCATAAACAGCGGTTGGACGTGATATAACTTGCGAGAGGAGAGGGTTGACCTTTAGATTGGATGGACGAGATTAGCCATTCAATTGGGTGGCTGAGATTTAATCTTTTAGACGTCATACATGCTTTGATTCAATGGTCAAGATTCATTCGCTTCAATCCTACTGTAAAAGGTTTTGAAAAGGGAAAGGGAAAATGGCAGAAAGAGAAGGGGAAAAAGGAAAAGGTGAGAAAAATGAAAAAAGGGTATGGGAAACAGAAAAGGGAGGGGAGAAAAGAGGAAAAATGGACACGGAGAAAAGGGGAAGAGGGAAAGGGTGGGGAAAGGAGGAAAAGTGAGGAGAAAAGGGGAAGAGGGAAAGGGTGGGGAAAGGAGGAAAAGTGAAGGGAAAATGGGAAAGAGAAAAATGATGGGGAAAGGGAAGGGAAAAAGTGCATGGGAAAAGAGTTGGAGAAAAGGGAAGGGAAAAGGAAAAGGAAAAGGGAAAGGGAAAGGGGAAACCAGGGAAGCGATAAAGGGTATGTGTAAAAAAGGAATAGGAAAAAGGTGGGGAAAAGGGGGCACGGGGAAAAAGGAAAAAAATGAATGGAAAAAGGGCATAAAAAATGAATGGAAAAAGGGCATGAGGAAAAAGGGAAGGGTGAGGAAGAAGGGAAAATAGCATAGGAAAAGGTAAAGAGAAACAAAAAAAAAAAAAAAAAGGGGAAAAGAACAGAGAAAAAGGGCACATAAAAAAAAGGGAAGATTGAAAAGTGAAAAAAGGAATAGAAAAAGGCACAAGAAAATGGGGAGGATGAAAAAAGATGGGGAAAAGGGAAGGCATGGGAAAGAAAGGGAATAACGAAAAATATGGGGAAGGGAGGAAAAGGAAAGGGAAAAGGACCATCGAGAAAAAGGGAATAGGAAAACTAGAAAGAGGAGGTGAAAGAAAAACCTATGGGGAAAGCGAGAAAATAGAAAAAAAAAAAGGTAAAGTAGAGCAAAAGACAAAGGGAAGGGGAAGGGAAATGATGCCGATGCACAAGAACCTCTTATAACAGCGTTGGATTTAATTTCTATAAAAAACTTAAAATGTTGGATTATTACTGTACACTTTTCATATTGCGGCCAAAACATTTATAGGCTCCCAACTTATGCCCAGCAACACTTGGCACTATTACTAGTGATTTGATAATCTTCCCAATCTCATCCGTGGAGTTGATAATTTGTGAGGAGCAATGGGTTATGGCAAATAATCTCCACTACCAAGATAATAATCCAACGGTGTAGAGGAGGTTAACCTCCTCCTCGAGGGGGTTATGCAAAATAACCCTCGCGGCCAGGTTTAACCTCCCTTAACCACTGGCATGGGCAGGTTTGCTGCATTGTAAAGATCAAAATCAGGCTTTTTCATATCAGTTCGGTCGGATCTCAGACTTTTTTCTCGTTAGTTCGGTTGGATTTGAGGCCCTGGCGTTTCTATTTCGTTTGGATTTGTTTGGTTTTCAGAAGCCTCGGATCTTGCTTCGTGTTACAGGTAAGAAGCCCTTTTACACAAAATTCCTGGTTTAAGCTTGGGGTTCGATTCTTGAAGTTCCTCCATCGCTTCAATTGACCAGAGATCTCTCTTCGCATAGCCGTTCCTGTAGTTTCTAACGCAGGGTGCTCTCTTTGGAGAGCCGTTATAGTGATTTAAGCTCCTGTGGCCGAAAACAGAGCTTTGGATCTAACCCCAAGTGCCGAAAACAGAGCTTCTGGATCTGCTTGTTTGGTTCCCATCTTGATCCATTTTAATACAAAAGCCCTTTGTTGGAGCCAAAGACCTCTGATGCATCATGAACAGGGCATCGCAACACGAAGAGAACAACACGAACAAGACATCGCAACAAGATCTTCCAGCGATTATGGCATATTCGGGCCATTATAGCAGTAATCGTTTGAATATTCTTCAGAAAACGAATATTCCAGAAGTTATGGAAAATATGATCGGACGGTTGGCAACGGCTGGATCAATATAACCTGCAATGGCCAGGAAAAACGTTGTACTAGGGGAGGGCCACCAATAGTAAGTAAAAATGGATATAACTTATCAACAATGGATCGGTATATGAATTATTCGGTCAATCTCAACTATAATATTGATCCTTAACAAAATGATCCTTGATTTAGATCTCATCACTCGGATCAAATTGCATTATCAACCATAACACATTTTGACCCATATTTTCTTTGTACAAAAATAAACATTCACAACAGAAATGGAAAACAACCTAGAAAAATATGCAAGACCATGATATCCAAACAAAACATATTACAATTGTTTTACGCAAGACCATGATACAATTTTTTTATATCAACAACAATAATTTCGATACTTCAAATTTTCATATCAACATTTCATAGCAAGTTTTTTGTATTAGGAAACAAATCCAACTATGTAATGCAACATCAACTTTCATTTATTTTCTTGCAAGGCAATATAAAAGGATTGAAAGCAAGAATCCACGGACATCCGACTGGAGCTCCAAATTGGTGAGTAGGATACTGTTGGTGAGTAGGATTTTGAGTAGCATTCTGTAATGATGAACCAACGCAGTTTGCTAGAAGAGACTGATCTGTAATTGCTATTTACAAGTCAAATGTAAGAGCAAATTTAAACGTAGCAATTACCCTTACCAACGAGTTTAGATTGTTAAGGACAATTTTGCTGACAATTGGACTGTTGCATATTGACTTGACTTGTAAACACTATAAAGGGTCAATTGTAAGGAGGAATTTAAACTTCAAATAATTAAAAATCAAATAATTTCAGACTCACAAAAATGAACGCCAAGTTGCGCCTCCGAAATTTGAAGGTTTCTATTTTTTACAACGTTCCATGACTTTAGACACCTCTATTGATTTTCCAACAACAATGCTCAAGCATGTAGCATTTTCAATCTCTTCAAAAGGTGAATGTTAGGTTTTCCCTCCTCTAGCGCCAATACTTTCTTTGAAATAGTTGTTTGCACTTCAACATTCTTATCATACTCACACATTACGAAAGCAAATCAGCAAAAAGAGGTAAAGACAATGACAAAGAAGAAAGAAACTTACTAGTTTGTCGCAGTGAAGAAATTGCTGAAGTATAAGATTCTCCACCAACCTTAAGACTTGCTAGCATTACCATCAATAGTTGTTTATCAAAATGAGCATAGTTGGATAGTGTCTCTACTCGTTTGTGCCATGTCAAGTCTTTTAGATTATCATCGGAGGTATCTTATAAATGATCCTTCGTAATGGTATAATGACATAGGAAAACATCTGAGATACAAAAATCTATGGCAAAAGAAAGTAGCAAAAGCATCTAACGAAGTTAAACACTAAGAATAATACACACAAAAAAAATCACTTTCCAAGTATATTACTCATGAGGCTTCCAACACTAGCAACTTTGTTAATACCTAAACCGCCACTTGAATACCAAATTGTACTTCCTCCTGCTATGCTAGTCTTGGCTGCCAAAAGAAGACGACGCTCTGAGATATCCTCATCAGGAGCAATTGACATGAAACAAGAGAAATATTTTTGTGAATGTCCTGTACACATCAACTTTAATGTGTTCATAGACGTCAATAGATTTCCTCATATCTAGTTCCTTGCGGTTATTTAAATTTTCAGGGTGATTCTTTGAAGGCTTTTGCATAAATCTATAACATAAGAGAAAAAAATTCAGATCTTACAATATAAAACACATCCTACAATAAAGAAAACCTATAATAGATGACTAGCAGAAATGCAGCCTTGGGCCTTTGGAGAGGCAGAGGAGAAAGGGAAATTGGAAATCAGTACAATTGACTTGAATTGATTTTTGTCTGAGCCCTTAGTTTGGTGTTTGGAAGGTAATTTAAAAGGAATTATATCACTAAGCCAAGAGCTTGTTGAGATGACATGCTATTTACATAAAATTATATCACTATACCAAGAGCTTGTTAGGATGTTACGTTGTAACACATATCTTGCAAAATAACAGGGGATTTCCTTTTGAATTTTTATACGCTTTTGAATATGGTTTTACTATGATTTTGTTGTCGTATTCACTTGCATGTACTAAATAGTATTTCTAGAGTGCACCCCTTTTTGAGCCGTTGATTTTAGAGAAAGGGAAAAATCGTGTGGCAACAAAGCCTCTTTTTGTTTACATGTCTTCCTTTTTATTTGCACGTATCCCTAATTTGTTTAACAACCGATTTAGGGCAGGGACACACAAAATCGTGTCTTTTAAACTGCATCCATCGGCCCTGCTGCATATATTCCCTTCAATTATGACATTACTTCACCTATCAATTATGGAAGATTTTTTAAAATAGAAGTTGAAATCAATCATATGCATATATTAATCTCTTATAAAATCCACATCAAAATTTGAAAATGCCTAGTACTCTGCCGGATACTCAATATAGAAATGATGTTTGAAGAATTCAATCGGCACCAAAAAGCATTGCTAGTGCAGCATCTAAAATACTGCTTGAATCATCTCCTTGTTGTCTCTTGGATTATGTCCCAACACCTTGTTGTATACATAACACGTGCAGATTTCATTTCGGTTTTAAGAGATTTCACTTCGGTTTTTTGCTCCAGTTCCCATTTGAAAAAAAGTAAGTTCTTCACAAAATGGATTCTCTGTATGCTACCCAACTTAAGGGGACGTCGACGTCCCCTTAGCGCTACCTCTGTTTTTAAATGACAAACAGTATGGTGTTGTAGATGTCATTTCGGTTTTAAGAGATTTCACTTCGGTTTTTAGCTCCTTTCCATTTGAAAAAAAGTTAGTTCTTCACAAAATGGATTCTCTGTATGCTACCCAGCTTAAGGGGACTGCGCCGTCCCTTTAGCTCTACCTCTGTTTTTAAATAACAAACAATGTGTTGTTACAGATTTCATTTCGGTTTTAAGAGATTTCACTTCGGTTTTTGGCTCCTTCCCATTTGAA
>JAANSK020143900.1:0-15295 GCA_011763485.2 Isoetes engelmannii
CCAAAAATAAAAATAAAAATAAAACAAAACAAAACAAAACCACTCAAAGCTAATAGAAAATGTGTCGTGGCTCCCACTAACTTCCTGTTATGGTATGACGCCTCCAACCATGTTCGTGAAGCACCAATTGAGGATGTCTACCGTGTTCGCCCACAGGTTTGATCTGCACGGTATCCTGACAAGAAAAATCCTTCTGCTCAGGTATCATTGCAGAATTCGACAAACAAGTTCGTCCACAGCAGGTAGCTATTCTTCCAAGGGATGGAGATTGGATTTCATTGATGGGACTGACCGAAACATTGGGAAGAACTGCTAGACTCAAGAACCAGATATGGAAGCAGACTAGAAACATGTCGGCCTATATGACATGTAAGGTGGAACGCCACATGTATTTGTCAGCCCAATCAACCTTGACCATCTTCGTGATCTTCAAAGCTGAGAACAGGGTAGGGGAACCTTCGGTTCAACCATTGAACGTGGTACCCTTGAACACAAGGGCTAGACAAAGCTTCATCTCTGAGTTAGACACAGTAGAGTACCTTCTGCAAGGCACACAATCAGGGCGACTATACCTCGAAGAGGATTATAAGAGGTAGTTGAGTCAGATGAAGAGGAAGAACACAGATTGGCAGAGAGATTTGAAAGAAAAAGTCAAACAAGAGGAGGAGCACCAACAACAAGAAGGGCAACCGTGCCACCTCTAGGGATAACAACCTTAACGCCGGTAATTGTTGAAGGCGAGGAGTATCTTTTCCCTAGTGACATTCTGAAGATGCCATATTGCATTGAGGAAGAAATTAGGATAGATGAGCTTCTGGCACTAATCTCAAGTGCTCAGCCAGCTTCGTCGACTTCTCATTGCAAGATATTTCGAGGGAAGTGGCCGCACGACATTCCTACACAGGGATAGCAACGTGAGATCTAGCAGCCTATCAAAGTATTCGGCATCAAATGGAAGAGGAGCCCATCATTTCGGAAGAAGAATTTCAGGCAATCCAGGCTAACCTATACAAGACGGGAAGAGAGCCCAAACCAATATCATGGGTCCCGTCGGAAGAACCCTTGCAGGACAGAACGGTAATGGGAGGCACATGAGGGCATATCATTCTCGACAGTGCTGTCTCCATGTAAAGGGACCACGATGATCTGCTAGCAGTAGAAACACACGGGAGTGCCGCAAGGAGGATGAGAGCAGCAAAAGAGAAAGAAAGAGAAGGACTAAGAATGAAAAAGGCTCTCCGATGTTACTTACCAGCATTAACCCAAGGGCAGATACCGATTTTTTCATAGAGATTTCAGCCCAAGTGGGGAAGAAACCGAGGGAAGAAACCTTGGTATTGTTAAATGCACTAACAGGCTTCAGTAGGCATGCGAAGGCAAGGGAAAATACTGATCATATCATTCTGATCAAGCGATCGGTAGCCCTTTATTACTTGGATTTTGCCCGAGGCCATATAAGGGATGCATCTTTAGTAGTTGTGGCAGCAACAACACCAGAACTTCCAGCCTCTCAGCTAGCTGCAGCCTTGGAAGGAAGATTAGCACGCAACATCCAGAGGAGCATTGGAGGAGGCCTGACACTTAGGGATGTCGAACGCTACACTGACCCCCGACGACGTTGACACTAATCTCCCTCCCTCCTTCCCTCCCTCTCGTTTTCTTTTGTCTTGCAATTGTGATTGCATAATATGTCTGAAAAAAGGTGTTTTATAACTTAATGAATGTATTACCTTGTATTTTATGATCTAATATACATAAAGGTCAACCTAATATTGTAATTGAAGACGCTTGCCTCTATAATTGCAATATTTTTCATACCAACTCATCTTATAGTATATTAAATTACATAACAATCAAGAGTGAACTAATTTTTTGCAGCTAGAAACTTACGAACTCCAGGAAGTCGAGAGCAACCTTCGAACTAGCACCCAAAGAATCTCTTTGGCAGAGAGCAAATAATAATACTTAATATTAATCAAGCCATTTTAGGCCCCAAGCCAACCACCACTAACTAATACACTAATAGGTCAAATGTCCATTTCCAACTTCACAATAATGCAAATGCGCAAACATTTGAAAGTTTAATTAGAGAACTGTAAAAGTGTCCAATGCATAGTGCGCTATTCCTCATTTTAGGTTTTACACAGTTTTATGTTAAAAAATCGTACTTTACAAAATTAGATGAAGCAAAAGCTTTAACCCCACTAGTTCGAACTGGGTGCTTTTTCGCCCTATTCTTCGTACTAATCCTCCTTCTTAGCTGTTTCCAGATTGCTTGTTTCTCTCGCCTGCTAGCCGGATCTTGGATTCCGGAGCTTGAGGTTGTGGCTCTCTAAACATCCAGCCTCCTTGCCGGCTGCATGGCATTTTGAGCTTGCTTTTGGTTAGTGCAACAGGAGGTTTAGCGTCTAATCTTACACCGAGCTTCAGGTGTAATGCACTTTGTGGATCTCATGATCTTTCTAGAAGACCGGCCTTGGAGTGCTTTGTCATCTACTGTCGCTGTTGTTCTGGCTCAAGCTTGAAGAAAATTGTAACATGGCATCTCGTTATGACAGTAATCCTTTTGACGAAGAGGATGTCAATCCATTCTCTGTAAGATTCGTTCTTCCTTTTTAGATGTTTATTTCTTGTATTGCTATGTTGTAGACATGTGTTCTCAAATATTGAGAACTCTAAAAAGTAGCTGACATTATGCTAATTTCTTACGGTACCTAATATCGTTTAGGCGTCATTGAGATTTTTGATAGTGTGCATAATTGCCTTCTAGCTCTTGCAATTTATTATACCACAGCATACAGATACCAAAATTTGCCACTGAATTTGGATTTGCATTTCTTTTGGTACTCGTAGGATCCAGTTGTCCGTGCTCAAATGACTGGAAACACGACGTATGCAGGGGCTGGAGGCTACTATGATACAGTTTGTGTCATTTTTCTTCATCGCACAGCAATTCTGGGTCCATATTTGAAGATGGACTCTCATTATTATGCTTGCTAACAAAGTGACAATTTTTACTCCTCAGAAGTCTACCACTGTTCCTCAAGTTGCAAGTACCTTTTCTCCTCTTGCATCTGAGCCATTGTCATACAACTCTGCAGGGGATGCAACTGTTGACATTCCTTTGGGTGGAGCAAAGGTTAAATAGTTGCATTATGAGTTTTTTTTGTGCAGGCTAAATTGATGCTTCAGCTGATTCTGACTTTGCATATCAGGACCTGAAGAAAAAAGAAAAAGAACTAAAAGAGAAAGAAATAGAACTACGAAAGAGGGAGCAGGTATGTAATAAGTTAAAGTGGATAGACAATGGCCATGCGGAACTTCTTTTGAATCATCTTTTATATGATATCATATAGTGGTTTGCAGCAAATACAGATAAATGAGATGCTGGATTTTTAAATGGTTATAGCTAGCCCAGTCATTTGGCTTCTACTGTTGTCTAGAAAGATTATGAATGATGAAATTCGTCTTACATACTTTAGATGGAATGAAATCTACTAAGTATTTGGTTTGGCGACATGGGATAATGTAACATGGACATTTGCATGGCTATTTATAATCAAATCTTCAAACGCTTTATGGAGTTCAATCTCAATTTAACAGTGGCTCCATCTTGCAGGAGGTCAAGAGGAAAGAAGAGGCGGCAGCACGAGGTGCATACAATATCTTGTCTTTTAGTAGGATTAGTAGAATAAATTTATTATTATTTTCCACAATTTTTTCCTTTCCCGATAACACTTGCCCTGTAATCTTGCAGCTGGTGTTGTGTTGGAAGATAAGAACTGGCCACCTTTCTTTCCAATATTGCATCACAATATAACCCAAGACATCCCGGCACATTTACAACGTATCCAGTATTTTGCATATGCAAGCTGGCTAGGTCTGTAATGTTCGCAATTTTGAGTCTAGATTTTCTCAAACGAATCTTTAGGGGAATTTGTTTTGCTCCATCGTTGCAGGCTTACTACTGTGTCTAACGTGGAATTTTGCTGCGGTTACTGGGGCTTGGATAAAGAAGAGTGTGAGCAGCACATATGGTGAGGATTTCCACCATTTTTCATTTACGAAATGGATAACTTGGTCAAAAGATGTCTTTAGGGAAATGATAAGGAAATGCATATTTTGTCACTTGTTTCTTGTCATAAATTTCTCGTTTATATCACAGGAGCGCAAATCTGGTTTCTTGCTATCATCTATATTCTGGCAGGCTTTCCTGGTTCATATTTCTTGTGGTACAGGCCTCTCTATCGAGCTATGAGGTGCGTCAATTTTGCTGGTATTAATAATTTCCATCAATCCTCTACGAAAACTAAAAGCGGAATATATTGGCAGGAGTGAAAGTGCATTGAAGTTTGGATGGTTTTTCTTGACATATATTGTATTACTCTCTGGCCTTCTGTGAGTTGCAATTTTCTGTTACCATTTTTAACTCTTTGTGCCCTTCGCTTCTGTGGTCATCAACAGGTCCATATTGGCTTCTGCATCTTAGCAGCTGTGGCACCTCCCATTGTATTTAAAGGAAAGTCTTTGACGTAAGTATAGTATTTATCTCTCATCGGTCTTTGCTGGGTATTAACCAGAGATAGCTTATTTGTCTTTAAACCTTATCCATGTTATAGCGGAATTTTGGCGGTGCTGAAAATTTTTCCGGACAGCCTTATCATTGGCGTGAGTGTTGCTCTTTGAATTTTGAGCTAACGCCATGGAGACATTTTACCTACTCACAGCTCTTCTATTCTATAATGATGCAGATTCTTTATCTTGTTGGATTTGTGTTGTTCACTTTAGAGGTTTTACTCAGTATATGGGTTCTGAAGGTACTGCCTTGATTTGTTTGTTTACTGCTGAAATGCAAGCATATCATCTGATTGTATTTGCATGGCATTGTGAACAGCAAGTATACGGGTATTTTAGGGGCACTGGCAAAGCAGCTCAAATGAAGCGCCAGGCAGCACAGAGCGCTGTAAGAGCGGCAATATGAACTGGGGCATTGTTAATACTATTGTAGTCATATGTTATCTTCACTGTTTTCCCTGTTCACAGATTTTTTTGGTTGTAAGTTTCATAAAAGCTGTTAAATTGTCTGACAGAGGTATGATTGAGAATTATGGTCTTCATTGTAAATACAAAAACTGGGCATTGCCTCCACAGCAGACTTATTTTAGGAACATGATTTTTGGAGCTCGAGTAAAATTTTAATTCACGGTCTATTTTCTCTTGATGTTTTGTCAATTACTACAGAAATTGATATAGGGAAAATTATCAAAATGCCCCTACAATTTTTAATTTTAACAAAATGCCGTTTGTATTGCAAAATTACCAGAAATACCCTTCTTTTACACTATTTAGGAGCATTTGGATAAATTTTGAAACATAGGGGCATTTTGGTAGTAATATATGGTGACAATGTGTTCTAAATACCTTTTTCATAGCAAGAACCTTATTATGGAAAGCCTTGGCTGTAATAATGCATATAAAGAAGGGTATTTAGAGCATCAAGAAGTCTATACAAAGCTTTAGTGGTAGATAAAAGTTTTTAGGGAAAGTGTGAAATACCCATATGTTTTGCTAAAAATGCCATTTTCATTTGAATCATCGCAAAATAATTATAGTCATTTTCGTCTGTACAAAGTGGTAGATAAAAGTTTTTAGGGAAAAAGTGTGAAATACCCATATGTTTTGCTAAAAATGCCATTTCCATTTGAATTATCGCAAAATAATTGTAGTCATTTTCATAAAAAATTTTAAAACGAGGGACGTTTGGACACTTTTAACATAAAGTTGTGCTAAAAATGCCATTACTTTTAACAGAAAGTTGTGCTAAAAATGCCATTTCCATTTGAATCATCGCAAAATAATTGTAGTCATTTTCATAAAAAATTTCTAAAACGAGGGACGTTTGGACACTTTTAACAGAAAATAAGGGGATTTCACAAGTTTTAACAGAAAATAAGGGGATTTCACAAGTTTTTCCCAAGTTTCTATCACAGTAAACTTTCATAAGTTAAATCTACTAACTCACGAGAATAAAAATCTAAGTATTTAAAAATGGGTGTTCTATAACTTACAAGTGGGAGGGATTGAAAAAACATCAAAGTAACTGAGCTGAAAGCCACGCGTTGACCAATAGTGGCACGTCCTTATCATTTTTATTTAACTCCGAGGCTTGTAAAGCATTTTACCAACCAATTTAAGTGCCTCATCAAGTGGTATGACAGGAAAGGAGAATGCCAAAACCAATAGCCAGTCATTAAAATTTAATGGCACTACTCCAAATATATTGGCAAGCCAAGGGGTATACAAAATTGACATATGCAATCCCATGGACACGAGAATTGCTAGGATCAACCACTTATTAGCCCAAGGTTTGACAGTAAGCAAACTGTTAGTTTCTGAAAGAGCATTCAAAGCATTGAACATTTCAATTGTGACTAAGGTTGACATAGCCAATGTTGACGGTTTCAGTTTTCCTGTGGTGAATAACTCGCATGCATTGGAGACACCAGAAGCAAGCGGCAAATTGGACCATGAAGCACAATCACCCCAGTGGCTCAGCTGCTCAAATGTTACTGCAATGTGCCCATCAGAGGAGAGGTCAATGCCAAAAAAAGACTCGTCGTTAAGATACCAGAGGGCAAATATTCCAATTGTGGCAAGGCCTACATAAATCCCAATTGCCATGAATCTAAAGAATGTCCACCCACTGATGAAACCCTCAGTTGGCAGTCTAGGGGGTCTGCCCATTATGTCTTTGTCAGGTGGGTTAAAACCCAAAGCAGTGGCAGGAGCACCATCAGTAACTAGGTTCACCCACAGAAGCTGAACTGGTAGCAATCCCTGTGGGAAACCAAGGAGGGCTGTTAGGAAAATTGCCACAACTTCCCCTATATTGGATGAAATGAGATAGCGGATAAACGATTTCATGTTGTCGTATATGGCACGCCCCTCTTTAATGGCCACAACAATAGTAGCAAAGTTATCATCAGCCAAAACCATGTCACTTGCCTCTTTTGCAACCTGCAAACAATTTTAACATCATGAACCAAGTGAAGGTACTCCAACAAGCTTGTGAGAGGAGGTACTCACCTCTGTACCAGTAACACCCATTGCAATTCCAATATCAGCAAGCTTTAATGCTGGGGCATCATTTACACCATCTCCCGTCATCGCAACAATGTCACCTCCTTCTTTAAGCAACCTAACAATCTCCTGTTTATGAATAGGCTCTGCACGAGAAAATACAAGACCTGCTCCTGCATTCTCATTCCCATATAAAATAGAACGTCTATCACTTGACGATAGTCTCATGAATTCTTTCCCAGTAAATGATTGGGAGCTCAATTTAGCATTATCAGAAAAGAGTCCTATCTCGCGACAAATTGCTTCTGCTGTATTTTTGTTATCACCAGTGATCACAATGACTCGAATACCAGCTCTTCGGCAGTCTCCAATTGAAGTTCTGACTTCAGGCCGGGGTGGATCCTGAAAGGAAACATTATGCCAGTCTAAAAAAGGGACGCAGCTTCAGATACAATGACCCAGACTCTTCAACACATACCTGGAGAGCCGTCAAACCTGCAAATGTAAGCTGACTTTCAATTAAGATATAGTTTTCAGGCTTTAGAAGTAATGCATGAGCAGGATGGCCTGGTCCATCATAGTCTGCAAGGGTGTCTATATGAGATTTAAAAGCACAGGCCAACACACGTAAGCTTTTCGAAGTCATAACGTTGATGCTTGCTATAATCTTTTCTCGGAATTTTGGGGTTAATGGTACAACAGACCCATCCTTTAGCTGCACACTTGTGCATCTTTCCAGCACAAATTCTGCTGCACCCTGCACATGAAGCCAATGGAAAATGAGAATTCACCACAGATATTTAAAAAGTGTGTGGTGTATATGCTACTTCAGTAATGATTAAAATCTAGAGCTCCCTTATTTTATGCCTAATATTGACCTGTTGATTAAAAGATAGCCTCTTCACACTGCCACATAAGACAAGATATATAAAAACACCAAGTGGAGTGAATATAAACAGCACACCTTCACGAACAATTTGTTACCAATGCCACAATTATTATGCAGACGTACGATCACACCCATGGACTTTCGTAGCCTGTCAAATTCAAGAGTAAATTGCCTTGTGTACTTTCTGCTCCAGGAAGAGCAAGCCCCTGCAGTTTCATGCATAGTGCTCAAAAACAATGATAACAATCAAGGACAGCACAAACAAAATGCAACATGAGTTACTACGATAAAAATGTGACCTTTAATTAATTGGACGCATACCTAGACATCCTTTTATGGAATCCACCATTCTTTTATTGCATTTATCAGCCTCTAAACTTTGGTCTGGAACTCCTAACTTCTCGACGAGCACCTGGAAAGAAAAAAAATAGCTCAGAGTTCATTGTTTGAGCCTATGATTTAGTAGAACCAGAAATTAGCTGGAGTTGGACCACGTCCAATACAGGAAAAAAAGAGACCATATCACAATGTGTGAAAGAATACCCCTCCCTAATTCCCGCATTGTTAATTCCTGGTTGAAGTGCTGAAACCACCAAGAACTAAGCGTATTCCTATGGAATTGCTGAACATAAGCCATTTGTCTTGCCTAAACTGACAGTTCACATTTGGTTACAGGAAAGAGGTGAAAAAATATCGGGTTTGGTTACAGGAAAGAAGCGAAAAACTAACAGTTCCAAATGGTTAACAAATGGCATTAAAGTACTAGAATACAGGAAATCATTTTCGAACATTCTTAAAAAGATGTGCAACCTTGTGACATAAGTATCAGCAACATGCTCTTGCAGGCAATTACAGAACAAAACAATTCCACCTTAATGAACCAGCATGCAATTATACTTGGAATTTGTGTCTAAAAACCGTACCAGCAAAGCCGCTTCAGTTGGCATGCCTGTTGCAGTATAACTGCCACCCTTGTACACAATGCCTGCGTCATTACACAAAGCACATATTTCTGCAATAGTCTGGAGGTTTGCATCTGGCCCTGCTGGCATATCTATAACCTTTCCATCATTAGGATCATATGATGTTCCTGTTACTTTCAGATATCGAAGATTTTCAGATGAATCCAAGGCTACCAGCTGCACCACTGACATCTGATTTGTTGTCAGAGTCCCAGTCTTGTCTGAACATATCACAGTAGTGCATCCCAATGTCTCCACTGAAGGCAGTCTTCGCACAATGGCATTTTCTTCTGCCATCCGCCGCGTTCCAAGCGCTAGGCATGTTGTGATAACTGCAGGAAGCCCTTCTGGAATTGCTGCAACAGCTAATGCTACTGCAACCTTCATAAACAGATATGTGTGAGGCATGCAAGCCATGTATTTGCTGTGAACAACTCACAAATGTAAAAACTTCCAAGCTTAATGCAATTCAATAAATATGATCATCTGTCAGCATAAAGCAGCAAGATATAAATGCTTCACTGAATTGAATAATCAATCAATATAAAATACAATATGCAATTAATGCATGTATTCCAATTAGAAAAAACTATTACCTTGAAATAATATGTCGCCTGCTCAAAATTGAAAAGGAGACTTCCATCATTAGGATCCCAGGCAATGAAGTACTTATAATTCACTAGCCATACAATAACACAAATTGCGCCAACCACTTTTGTAAGTAGGTTTGCAAATTCATCCAATTTTCTTGTTAAAGGTGAGTCATAATTTGCTAAGGAAGCATCTTGAATCTGCGCATGAATCTTTCCAATTTCTGTTGCCATACCAGTATTGGTCACAATACAAACACAGCAACCATTTGAAACAGTTGTTCCAGCAAAGACCATATTATCCTTCTGTTGCAGGTCAATGTCCTCTTCATCCCCAGCTTCTGACTGCTTTAATACAGGCTGACTTTCCCCTGTAAGGGATGCTTGCTGCAGTCGTACAGTACCGGATTTTAAGTAAGCAACACGCATGTCAGCAGGAACTTTGTCACCTGCCCTGAGCTCGACTATATCACCAGGTACTAATTCTCTTGCTGGAAGTTCCACAATTTCATCACCTTCACGGAGCACCCTTGCATATTCTGGCTGCATCTCCTTCAATGCTTGCAATGTGCTCTCAGCTTTACTTTCCTGCCAGACACCAATAACTCCATTCAAGGCTACTATTGCCAGAATCACTAAAGGTTCCATGAAAGCAGTTATTCCCGACTCTTCAACATGCTCTGAATCAAAAAAAGCGAGAAGAAACGAAGCTCCTGCTGCTGCAAGCAAAATTTGAACAAGTGTATCCTCGAATTGTTCCAGGACTAGTTTCCAAAACGGTGTTCCCTGCACCTTGTCCAACTCATTCCATCCATGAATATCCCTTTGTCCAGTTACAGCTTTGGTACAAAGTCCTTCCGATACATCCACATTATAGAATCCAGCAACATCTTCAACTGAGCGTGCCCAGGTTGGATAGCCATCAGACTTGTCACATAACTCCAAATTTCTGTCTTTTGTATCCTGCACATGGCCAGTGGTTTAGAGATATTTAAGATGAGAGTCTCTGAAACATATAAGGCTTTAACTATAGGTGAATTTAACACTTTCTAGTTTATATGTTCGCCCCATGCATAAAAAGAAGGGCTAATGTGAGGAGGAACAGCTTCTTCCTTTCCGTTTCAGTTGAAAAGGAAAGCTAACTTCAAAGAGGCAATAACTTGCAGTGAACCAAAATCAACATGTTTGTTCCTTCCCATCCGACACGGGAAACTCATTATTAGTGTAGCATCTTTGAGTATTACACTCACTGTTAGCGAGGCGCCTACAAACGTAATTCATATGAAAGTTACTCTTGGTTCATTTCAATGAAAAGAAGACAAAACAAGATATTTCCTGTAAGAACTATCTCAATTCATATTGCCCAATACCCTTATCATTCGATATCATCATCCTTATCTTCAGGAGCCTGATCCCATCTTCCTTTTATATATTAATCAAGAGTTCTCCTTGCTTGCACCCATGTAATTCTCTTGTGTCAGTGTAGGACTTTCCATTTATATTATGCCTCCTGTGTATCTGCTTTATTCAGGCATTGATAAAGCCATAAATACATCACATGACAGAATTTCTTCGTATTGTTGTTGAGCAGATGTAATTAACTAGCATGGCCTACGTTCTGACATATGGATTCTTTCCAAACTTCGTGGACTTAGGTAAGCAAGCTTCTCAACTACAAGGAAGGATTCGAACACATGCGACAGGAGTATTGTCCATTGAACTAGCATTTACGTAGGTTTTAGAGAGAGAATAACTAATAATGCTGATTACCCTCTCCTTGCCAATCCTTGCCCAATATGGTATTTTATTGTCCATATCTACCTATTATGACTAAAAGTTATTGTGCTGGTTCCGTCCTGTGTGTAATTTACTTTTTCCACCTAAGAGTCACGGTTTAGATGTTTACTCGCTCTTGCGGATGCAACGTTGTCAAAGTCTTTGGACTTGTGATAGGATTTTGGGTCTTTTCCGTCGCTGCAATTCGGGTCTTGGATCGATGAGCACATGAAATGGTCAGTTCCTGAAATACAATGTAAACAAATTTCTTCAAACTCAATTCTATTTTTCACAGCGTGCTAGCAAAATTGAAAGAATCTGTTGAAGAGGAACTTACATGCTTGCAGAAATTATGTCTTTTAAAGAACAACTTATTCGGAGGAAGAGACCCAATTGCCACACCTGCAGATTGGATCAGATTCCAATAACAAGATTGAGTGGACAGGCATGACGCCATTGCGGAACTTGGAAGGATATATGCTACATATCGGCCTTGCGCAAGAGCTCCATTACTTCATTTCTTGAAAACTGAAGCCTCCATTTAAATACGTATGCAACGTTATCTCATATTTTCTCTTATCCTGTTTTTTATGTTTTAACCTGCAATGTGGCAATCAACTGATCATTCTTAACATGCGATACCTTTTCATCGTCTCAGCATCGACAAGGAAATGTACTGTTATTCTATATTTAAAAATAGAAAACCTCTGTACCAGGCTTCAAAGGAAAACCGTCAAGAAACAAAAACATGAATTGGTCCTATAGTCTAGTGGTCAGGACATTGGACTCTGAATCCAGTAGCCCGAGTTCAAATCTCGGTAGGACCTGTTTTACTCCTTCCCTTTGTGGCCAAGGTTTTTTATATTTTAACCAAATGTTATATTTCCTTCTTTCCTAATGGCTTGCAGTTTGTTCATTTCAATGAACAATTAAAGTTCCCCAATTAAAAGGGGGTACGGGGTTTTGGCTGGCTTAATTGAAAAAAGTTTTGTCCGTCGATTTTTTTCCCGAAGGTCTTTTTTTTTCCTGTCTTGGCCGTCCACTTTTTGTGGGGTTTTGGCTGGCTTAATTGAAAAAAGTTTTGTCCGTCGATTTTTTTCCCGAAGGTCCTTTTTTTTCCTGTCTTGGCCGTCCACTTTTTGTGGACCTAAATTTCAGGCGACAAAATCAGGGTTGTTCCGGATTCATGCAGCCGCGTAGCTCCATTGGCACATGGGCATCCGACTTTGTTGGAGCGGTATGGCGGGCTGGGATTTGTTTAACTGAGGTTTCTATTTTGCCCTCTGTTGCAGCAGGTTTTGGGCGATGGCAGAGAGCGCTTCATCAACACATTCTCCTGCAGGTACGGTTTCATGATGCTGAAGCGTTTGGCTAGGAATTCAAGCCCTTCCCTTTGTTTAGACGAACAGAGCCACCTGAGAGTAGTGCAACTGCACCAACTAGATGCATAAGAGACTCTATTAATGTAGACACTGGGGCTTTGTTTCACATAAGCATTTTTTAGGAAGTTGCCAGTGAGCCATCACATGTTGGGCAGGAAGGGCTGCATCTTCTTGCAGACGCTTGTGATGCTAGCGTCTCTAGGAAGAGGGGCAGGCCTAGGAAGGATCCAGCTCTTAAAATTTGGGAGGTTGAACAGAGGGCATAGAAGAAGAGGCAGAACCAGATAATGAAGGAGGAAAAAGAAAAGGAGAAAAGAAGTTGGGAGGTTGAACAGAGGGCAGAGAAGAAGAGGCAGAAGGAAAAATAAAAGGAGAAAAGAGATAGGCTTGAGAGGGAGAAGAAAGAGAGGAAAAACACGAGAGAAGCAGAGCGTGTTAAAAAGGCTGAGGGGAGGAAAGGGAAGAGTGCTGTTGATAATTCCAGTGTCATTGATCTCAGTGTAACTATGAGTATTGGAGGGGCAGATGTGCGTGAAGACCTGTATGTCAGGACCTGTCAATTCCTAGAGAGTGAATGCGTGGCAGGGATGGTTTCTATTGAGCGTGGCTCCGTACTGGACCACTTGCATCTCCAGTGTGTGTTTCGAATGGCAATGACTAGTCCCACAGCAGTTAACAGTAGGTTGAAACATGCCTTGGACTGGGCGGATCATAGGCCTCCTGGAGGCGTGATCCTTTGCAAGGCTCTCAAGGATAGCCGCCTACATTGCTTCGAGGGTACGTTGGGCTATTGCCTTAAAGATATAGGCAAAATGCACTTTAAAAATCACATGAAAGCAGTTACTCCTGAGCAATTGGAAAGAGGCAAGAACCTATATGCATTATACGGTATTGGAGAGATTAAAGATTGTGTTGTGCTAGATAATAGGAACATCCTAGTTCGTGCACGTCACTTTGTGCTCTACCATGGCAGAAGGCAGAGAACTGCTAGTTTGTGTTACACACTAGCAAGAATGCTCCGCACAGGGCGCTTTGTCATTTCGAGTGCTTGGATTCTTCATTTCAACAGCAACAAGATTAGTTATGAGCGCATTGAGGCTGCATGGCGGCTTGCCTTGGATCATGTGCACGCATCCATCAAGGACGTGAGGTGTGTCATCTACGAGCTGCCACCTGGGGAGGATCCCATTGAGAGAGTTGGAAAGAGACGTAGGCGCTTCTGGGACGATGCTATCGCATCGAGGGAATTGAATAGGTTGGATGCTATGCTTGATGACGAAGAGCCTATTG
Source organism: Isoetes engelmannii (assembly GCA_011763485.2). Taxonomy (NCBI): domain Eukaryota; kingdom Viridiplantae; phylum Streptophyta; class Lycopodiopsida; order Isoetales; family Isoetaceae; genus Isoetes; species Isoetes engelmannii. The sequence goes on from JAANSK020143900.1 coordinate 13,970, forward strand.
ATGATGGGGAAGATGGGGATACAAACGTGGACTTTGTAGATGGAGAGGAATGCTTTGTACAGACTCCAGTTTTCTGCAGTTCTGAAAATCAAGAATTAATTCCATTCCAAGACTACATCCCTTTGGATGTGGTCGATGGAACCTTGGCCATATCTTAGTAAGCATTCCATTTTTCTTATGTGCAGTTTCTTTCTTAGTGAGCATTGTAGTTTCGTTTTCTGTAGTTTCTTTTGTAGTGTTGTTTGCATACTCTTCTACTTGGTGGAATTCTTGAACTTTTCTCATCTACTCTGTGTTGTTCTGTAGGGGCGGCTGGAGGCATAGAGGGAAGCGCCACACCTCCTCCCTTCACTCCTTTTGTGGCGCTGGATCCAGATTCTGATAATGGGGCTGAACTGACAGCCATGGTAGAAGGAAGGACTGTTGCTGCAGCTCGTCCATTCTTTGATATTGAGTGGATGCAAACATGTTAGCTTGATCAACACTGTGAACATTCTGGAAGAAGCATTAACTGCAATGGAACATCCAGCAATCCAGGTTACTCCTAGGGAATGCCACATCTTTTGCGCTGAGGCCAATCATGTGCACGCAATGTTGATTTCAAAGATTCAACAGTTGGAACAGCTGGCTAGGAGCCATCCTAGCACTATGCGCACGTGAGATTGGCATGTCTTGCCTTCTTGGAAACATGTCTGTAATTTGGGTTTTGTATATGTGTTGTGGCTCGTCTTGCTGTTGTACAGATGAAAAGTTTTTTGGTTCTGTTGTTGTGCTTCACGTTGTTGAACAACCTTTGTACACTGTTCCGTGATGTGATAATAATGTGACATTGCCATCGTTGTTGTGTGTGAGAGTCTTTGTACATTGCTCTATGATGTCATAATAATGTAACGTTGGCTTCATCAATAAATTTGTCATAATAATTTGCAGTGCTTCATCAATTATCAGCAGGATGACTGAGTTAATTGGCTTCTTTTGGCTGAATTTTCTTATAACAATTCAGTCCATGCTTCCACCGGACAGACACCATTCTTTGTGAATTTCGGCACTTATCCTCACTGGTCTTTCATTGCTTCAGGCTCTGATTCGGTTAACCCTAGTGCCGAAGATTGACTTGAGAAGCTCCATCAGCTCCAGGATGATCTTCAAGGACACCTTCTCCAGGCCCAGGAACGGTACCGCCATCATGCGGATCAGCATCGCCTCGCCAGGATGTGTCACGAACCTACGCGACGAACGGGGCAAACATACACCAGAAATACTCAAGAATCTTATATACAATAAAGAATCTGATGTACAATGGCCCGAAGGCGAAGAACAGGGCAG
>JAANSK020144011.1:0-15292 GCA_011763485.2 Isoetes engelmannii
CTAAGCTTTATTAGCATGCTACAAGCTATTTGGAGCAAAACGAGAATTTTGAGATTCTCAAATTAATGAATTGGTGCTACGACTAGTTTTATATGATATTCTCAGTCACTTGCGAGAGCACCCATCTTCTTTATCTCCAGAAAGGATGGTTCTTTGCGGTTGGTGGTGGATTATCGCGGCCTCAACAAGATCACTAAACGCAATCGATATCCCCTACGTTCGATTCCACTTGAGCGGCTGCAAGGTGCACGGTAATTCACCAAGATTGATCTTAGGTGCTTACAACCTTATCCAGATCCAAGAAGGTGACGAATGGAAGACAGATTTTTGAACTCGGTACGGCAATTCTGAGTACATAGTCATGCCCTTTAGCCTTATTAATCGCTCCAGCGGTTTTTCAGCACATGGCTAACCATGTCTTCCGGGAGTTCTTGGATCTTTTCGTTATCATCTATTTGGATGACATTCTGATCTATTCAGAGACCCTAGAAGAGCATGTCCAAAAGGTCCTTCAGAAGTTGCAGAAATATGGTCTTTATGCCAAGTTGGAGAAGTGCCAATTCGAACAAGACAATGTCGTGTTCTCGTCTACTGTATCACTCCACGGGGTGTGTCCATAGATCTAGAGAAGGTCAGCACAGTTCTTGCTTGGGAAACACCCTCCTCGGTTAAAGATATCCTATGCTTCCTAGGGTTTGCCAATTTCTACCACCATTTCATCAAGAACTATTCGGAGATTGTCCTCCCATTGATACGTCTCAAGTCAAAGAATGTGTCGTTTGAATGAAGTGTGGAAGCAGAAACTGCCTTTGTGGTCCTGAAGCATACGTTTAAGTCTATTCCACCTCTTGCCCATGCGGATACTTTACGTATATATTGTCGAAATTGATGCTTCCGTCCCAGTTCAGCAACTTTTTACTTCTTCTCAACACGTTCATTACACCCCGGCATCGATTCCTGCTTCTATCGCACCCGCACCCGCTGGTTATATTCCTGTCCCTAACTATGTACCGATTTTTTCCTATTAGCACACTTCAGCTCCTCAACCTCTACCCTCAAAACCATTCTCTCAGCCCCAAGTGCACTCCACACTTCCTCCTCTTTACTATTCAGTACCTTCTTTTCCATCGCCACCTTTTGTGCCATCTTTCGCTCAAGGTCCTCCACTAATCCCGTCTCCAACACCAATACCTCAGCTTTGTGGTGGTTGCTGCAGTGGCCAAAGTCAAGATCAATTACCCAGTCGTTGGCACTTTGCATGGGAAGCCTTCCACTGAACAAAGTGCAGCGGCCCATCTGGGTGAATTCGATTCTGGCTATTTTAAATGGCCATCAAGATTCCTTGTCAAAATTTCATCTCTTCAGCATAACTCTCCAAGGTCAGACTAAAGAATGGCTGCTGGGAAACAAGAAGGCCTAGAATGAAGACTGGAACCTCATGTGCCACGCTTTTCTAACTCATTATAGCTGCGCTAAGGATGATTCACAACTGCTCACACAATTGGCACAATAGCAATAGAAAACCTTTGAATCGCCTTGTGAATTTGTCGATCGCATTCTGCTCTTAGTCACCAAATTGGTTGAGACTCCATCTAACAGTCAGTTACTGGCTTGGTTCTTGCAGGGCCTAAACTAGCAAATTTGGGTATATATGGAGCTTCAAGGTCCACTTAGAGGATGCTATCAAAGTTGTCAACCAGTCGATGAATATTGCATCACGCACGCCTGTAGCTGAGGATTCTACTCATTCTCTGCCTACACACGCTGTGCCTCTACAACCTACACGATTAGTTCCTACCCGAGTCACATCTGGTGTAGCCACTGCTTCGTGCCTGGACACCACGTAACTGAATGCAATGCCTTAATGGGTGCCAGCACTGTAAATGGTGCAATATGAATAATCACTCTACGGAAGAATGCAATACTCTTCAGCCTCTTTCTTTTGGATCCAATCCTCTACTGCAAAACAATAATGCTGTTGCAGTCCAACCCTCATCTTCTAGGAAAAGCAGAGGTGTCACTTGCTTCCACTGTGATCAGCGGGGGCATGCCATGACAGATTTTCCTCAATTGCCCATGGTTCAAATTCAGATTCCAGGTTCCACCAAGTTGCTCATGTTCGGATATCTCGCGATCAATTATAAAAGGCTAAAGGTAACACGAACCGTGCTCCAAGGCACCCCCTATCTTTCAATCGGGAACCTCCTGCATCACGCTCAACAACAACCGTCTCTAGTGGAACAACATGTTGTTCATTTGTTGGATCAGGTAACACTCAATGAGTCCACCCGCCGCCCTTAGAGGTGCCAGTTAGGGACATTCACCCAGTGAACATGGTTCTTGCCACCACACTTGTGCCTAAATTTGAAGATCTTAGTATGGAGACCCAGCACCGGCTACACCAACTCAAGCAACACCTATCTCAAAGTGGTATGGCACCTAAAGCCATATTAGCCACCAGCAGAGCCCTTAAAGATAAAGAATATGTTGATCTACCAGCAGTAGCTCATACTTTTCATGAGACAGTGACCCAGTTACCCACGATTATGGAGGCACCCTTACCATCAAATCATGTTGTGCATCTGGAAGTCCAAGAGGCTCTCACTAGTACTAAACTACATCTCCCATTATCAGTCATCTTCTAGCTTTTAAAAATTCCACAACTTCAACTCACCTCCGTCCCTGCCGAGCTCATCCATACCTTCCAACATACCAAAATCACCGTCAGTCTCTCCACGCTCCATTCCATTTGTCCTATCTTTCCATCTTCCAATCCACTCCTGATTGTACTGGTGGGCGATGTGGGAACCACTACTTTAATGATGGACGCATATGTCGGCACGCATCGAATTAATCAAGTGCAAATTGACGGGGGTAGCGCAGTCAATCTGATAACTGATCGATTGAAAAGGCGCATGGGTCTGCAGTTCTTGTCGGCATGTGATATCAAATTGGCTAACGGGGCCATTGCTAGTCCCCAAGGGATAGCCAAGAATATCGAGCTTCATATAGGTGAGCTAAAGTTCACGATTTCGGGGTACTGCAACCTGAGCAGAACCCTCGAGATTATGAGCTGCTAGTTGGCCGACCTTTTCTTCGTCAAGCTGGAGGACAACACAATTGGCAAAAAGATGTCCTGGAAATTTTTGATGCACAATACATGGCAACGCTAGATCTAATGACGGGCACAGGCATCTCTATTGAGCACAAGGAGGGCCACTTTTCTAATAGCGATCCCGAAATGACACGGCTATGGTTCCTTGCTTCTTGTTCCACTAGCTTACCACCTGCTTCTGTTCCGTGGGAGAATAACGATCTCTATAATGATGAGGCACTAGCTACAGTTTTCAACCCTCAGCTCCACAACTCTACCACGTCGATATCATCCCACTCACTTCTGCTTCCAACCCCGATGTCCTAGCTCTTTCCTCTGCTTCTTCTTCATCTTCTTCCCTTTCAGGTCCTCTCCATGATGCTTCACATGTTGATTTGAGTTCTGATTTTACTGACCCTGTTATTCCCTTTCTTGAGAATAATCACCAGCTTCAACTTTTCAATAATCCCTACCCATCTACTACTGCATTCAATACAAATCCTGTCGATTTTATGTCACATGATTCAGTTTCATCTTCTACAACCAACTTCGCTTCTTCATCTGCTGCATTGCCATCTTCTATCTATTAGAGGTATTGATCAGTGCTCTTATAGGAGTCTACTCCGTTCGATAGAATTTCTTTCATTTTAATGCATGCACTTGAGGGTTCATGGTGCTTTTTAGGAGTCTATTCTATTGCACCTTAGAATAATTCTAATACATCTTGTTATACCTTTGATCTTCAGGCAATATTCTAGTTTCTTGATAAACTTGAGTTTTGCTAACATTGATAGTATGCATTTAGTTATTGTAGTTTAGACGAGAAAAGTGACAATTGACGGCTATATCTCTGGACTTACATTATAGCAAATGCAGGCCATGATAAGTTTATACAGACAATCAAAAAATCATTTTTGTTTTGTCCAGTCAGTATTTCCAGATCCTAATGGCTGTTCAATGGAACAGACCTAGCAATCACCTCGCGTAGCTTTACAATCCGAAATGAACCACAAAAAATAAAGCTACGGGCTTGCAAATCTATTGTTCTAAATTGTTGGGAGTGAAGATTTATTTTGTCTGCCTCTGCACCAAATGTTTACTTAATGGTGTATTGACATACATCTGCAATTGAGTTTTTAACAATAATCAATAAAAGATATTTTTATACATGCTAGGAATGGCAGTTACATTCAGATGGTGGGTGTCTGCTGAAATGTCTGTATAGGCTGCAATTAAAAAAAAAAAAAATCAGGTTTCTAAACCTTATGGACTTTATGATGTCACGGTTCTATTGCGATAGCAATAAAACCAACATTCCTTGGATGGGAATGCCCTTCTTCACATCTTCTATTTATTCAGCCTCTTGTCCATTTTTTTGTCTTCGGCATTCTCATGAGCTCATTTTCCTTTTGCGCTTCTTTGGCTCCTCCAGTTTTAGCACATAGGACTCACCCCTGGCCTAAACCTTCTCACTAGGGCATTCACCCTGATACAACGATGCACCACCTGCCACAGGAGCACCCTGACCTTCAGAGGGGGAAGGGTACTCCACATCCAAACCTAGACGAAGCGCCAGCGGGAGCCCAGAAGCTGCAAAGACCACTTGCCAGAAGGAGGTAAAGTGTCATGAATAACCAAGGTACGGTAGGAAGACCGCACAAAGCATGCAGCGTCAACATCCGAATGGACCTTCCAAACCTGCACCACCACATCACCCTGAAGCAGTATAGGTATGTGCTGCGGAATGCTATGGGCCACCTGCTCCCAAATAGTCCGGTCACTGGCCCTCAGGCGAAGCTGCGCTCTGAAGAACTCCCATGATGCAACCTGGCCATCCCAATACTAGTCCTCCAGGGTGAGCACACCAGCCCGCCTCCAACGGGCCTGCGTCCGGGCGTGCACCGTGGCGGCCAAAGGCAACTGCGCTGGAGGCAGAGGAACCCACAAGAAGGGCGAGGAGTGATGATACACTGAGGCATGATCCAGCTGGAACAGTACCCGCACGTGATCCCAAGCCCGCAGTACCCCGGTGAGAAAGGGGGATGCATGCGGGAAAGGCCCAATTGATAATACCCAATTAAATATTTCACATTGCTATGTAACGGATGAAGGGATGAGTTTTCGTTTTTAATCAGATCGTTGAGATCTCTCATCATCATGAGAGCTTATGGTTGCAGGTAAGAGCTCATGCTTTCATCCGGCCATCGCCGCATATCGCAAACAGGTCATAGATCGCAAACAGGTCTTATATCTCTCGAAATTTACTTATGACATGATTGCTTTAGCTGCTCTGTTGGTTACATTGCTCCCTTGTTGAGGTCGGGTCCTAGGTCCAAATCTTCTTTGGCACATATCGGATGTTTTTTGTTATGACTATGAAAGCCGCTGTTATTTTATTATCATATTTTTCTTCTAGCACTGTTTTGATTGATAATACCAAAGGTTAGTTCATCAATCTCTTTACTATCATATTTTACTTCTAGAACTGTTTTTGTTGATGAGACCGAAGGTTAGTCATCAATCTCTTTATTATGTTTTCTAGCATTATCTTGCAGGATGTTATCAAGGTTAGCCATGCATTTTTCTTCTAGCATTGTTTTAATTGATGTTTTGTTGATAATACCGAAGGTTAGATCATCAATCTCTCTTTATCATATTTTTCTTCTAGTACTGTTTTTGTTGATGAAACCGGAGGTTAGTCATCAATCTCTTTATTATTATTTTTAGCGTTACCTTGCAGGATGTTATCAAAGGTTAGCCATGTATTATTTTTTAGCATTATCTTGCTATATATTTTCCAAAGGTTAGTCATGCGTCTCTTTATTTAATTATTTATGTTTTCTAGCATTCTTTTGCACGATGATATCAAAGGTTAGTCATGTATCCTTTTAGGATGCCTGTTGCGTTCTCAAATTGGCACATCATGATTTTTAGGTTGCTTTGTAGGCAAAATGCTATGCCTTCAGGGTGTCGATAAGTTTCCCAATAACATACGTGGTTGCACGTTACGCAACATTAATTAATTCGGTGACCTTGAGTTCGAAGTTGGCCATTGCTTCAAAATGCTCATTTATTTGCAACCCTTTGTCTCGCTATGAGTATTCCTTTGTGCCTATTCAATTTTGCTCCACATATCTCCTTGTTGCTTTCTTATTCGTTCTCGTGTTAAGTTGTCTTATTGCTCGTCCTTGTACATTCTCAGGACTTACAAACTCCCTTTCATCATGTTGGACTTGTGCTCCTCAAGCAACATGTTGCACTTAATATTTCCTATGTTGCTACCATCGCCTTAGTACGCATGCGTATTGGCAGATATTTCCCTTCGATTTTAAGGGTTCATTTTGTATGGTAGGCTACAGGCTTATGGTGACTTCTTGGCCAACTCGGTGGTGATGTGGACACCACCTTGTGTCGGAGGTTATATTTACATGTTTTTGTGCATTGGCGAGCATTATGGGTGGTACTTTCTTGCATTGTCTAATGTCTACACATATGATGTTTAGCATAGTGATGTTGGGTGCATTTTCTTATTCTATATCATTCAGTTTTTGTTCCACATGTTGAACTTTGAGTTGCTTGATAGTCTCGTGAAACTATAATTTGTGGTAGACTTGCACGTTCTCAAGTTGTTTGTGACCGATGCATTAGAAGCTTTGGGCATAGAGGTTGTGCACTAGTTTGGGAAACGTGTGACATCTTGCATATAAAGCATGTAGTTGGTATATATTGTATGGCACTTGTTTCCAACGTTATAGGTAGGTTATACGGCTTCTTATGGATGTCTTTGAAGGCATATTCTATTCTTGCTCTTTCCTCAATTTTTCTCATATTTACCATGGTGGGCAGTTTGACATTTGCATTATGCGACCTTAACTTTATCTCATGTTCCTATGTTCACGACCCCGTTATTTTCCCATCAGTAGTATATATCTTGTTCGTCTCTGTTGTCATGCATTTGATTCTTTACCTCTTTATCCACACTCGTTGTTTTAAGTCGACACATGTTCTAGGGCTTTGTTTCCAAGTTCTATATAGATTAGTTGCTTTCTAGATTCTTCTAGAAATTTTCAGTCATTTAGTTCTAGGTCGTATGGTATATCATTCTTGTTTAGTCGATTGTTGCTTGTTTAAATTTCATCTTTAGCTTTGCTTGCTCTTGAAGTCTGTTCTGTTTCTATGTGTGGGTTCTTATTTTAGAGTAGCATAGTGTTACGTGAATGCTCAGCTTATATTCTCTTAGTTCCAATACTTCCAGTTATTGATTTGTGTCAACTCCCTTTTTTGGTCTTTTTCCTTCATTTAATTTTCCATTGTATTCATGTCATTGGCTCAGATGCCTGATCATAGTTTTATTTGTTTCATTCATTTCTTTCATTCCATTGGCCCCTTTTCTCTTTTTTCTTGCTCTAGTTCTATTCCCTTTATTTTGCTTTATTTGCTTTACTTCTGTTCCAGAAGTTACTATGCTTCGATTGCTTTTTAGTTTATTCGTCTCTGCAGTGCTTTGGTCCATTCGTTTCTTATTTAACCTTTTGGGGCACACATGTGGTTTAGCTCGTTCTCATTTGTTTGCGCTCGAGCTATCACACATTTCTGTTACCATTTGGTATCCCGATCTCATTTTTTGTGCCATTTTTCTCTATGCATCTATACTCCTGCCTGCTTCTTCCACTAGACTTTTTGAAATCGGCCTGGTCCTTCTATCTGTCTGATCTCCTTACCTATTTTCATACCCATTGATCCGCCTTGTCCAACCTATTTTATTTTTCTTGTCCCAGCCGCTTGATCTACCCTACTCATCCTTTTTTGTACATTCATTCCTGCGGTTGCTTTGCCCTTTCCCCTCGTTCTCGTTTCCCCCAGTCCTGTTGAGATAGATTCCTCTTCTATCGGCCAACTTGTTTGCCTCATAGGACCCATCCTAGGAATGCCATGGTTCTATTGCGATAGCAATAGAACCGACATTCTTTGGATGAGGACGCCCTTCTTCACATCTCCTATTTATTCAGCCTCTTGTCCATTTTTCAGTCATCGGCGTTCTCTTGAGCTCATTTTCCTTTTGCTCTTCTTTGGCTCCTCCAATTTCCTGCCCACCTCTCCCTCTTGTTCCTTCCATATTATGGCTCCACGGCCTTTAGTTTTTCTATAGAGCTTTTTCTTCTCGGAGTGGCACTGCAGCCTTCGAGACAATATTTGTTGTTAATTTTCTCCTCGACGTGGTGTTGTAGCCTCCAAGATGGTATTTGTGATTCATTTCTCCTCAGCGTGGCGTTGTAGCCTCCGAGGCAGCACTGATCGGATGTTTTTTCCGTGATGGTTTTTTTCGTGGACGGTCCCCAATTGGTCAGCTGTTGTTTCTTCCTTGGCGTGGCCATAGGGCCTCCGAGTGCTATTATATTTTTTTTGAAATTTGTACGCGATCATGCTTGGAGCTCCTAACTTCTTAACGGGTCATTCTCTTTTGCAAACTTTCCATTGCAGGACGTTTCTTGCAATTTTTTGCGTTGTCAGCGCCATTGTGTTGTGTATCGGCTCACTCCTCGGCGGACATGTGCTTGCAGTATCTTCGAGAGCATGGACGATTGTTTCTCATTAGGGTTTTGCTCGAAAACCCGCAAGTCCCGATGAGAAGCGATCGCTAGTTTTCTCATCTTTGTATCTATCAAGTGGCGGAACATCTTTTATCTGGCTTTCCGTAATCGTGCTCTCGATAATTGTCTAGTTTTGGAGCACGTTTATTTTTCAAGCATTGCAAACCGTTTACCCCTAGTAGGGGGAATCAATATGTACTCAAAGATTCTACAAAAGCTCGATGAGAATACCACTTCACTTGGCCAACTTGTTTGTCTCATAGGACCCATCCTAGGAATACTGAAATACTGTAAATAAAATATACTTTTGTATGTTTTACAGCCATGCTTTGGAACCATTCTCTGTCTTCTGAAAGCATACTGGTTCCAAACATGATGACAACAAATGCAAATTCAGACATATCTTATGATCATGCATGTAGACACTAACATTGAACAAGCCTTCCAAAGGCGACAAATTCAAGAAACCCAAAAGGTCTTAGCTGCTATCTTGAGCTAGTATTATACATCTATATGTCTATATTTAACTTAGAATCCCTGCATTTGGTTCTTTGATGGGTAGACAATCTGCAAGCTTGAAAAACATGATGTTCAACCTTCCTACATATCTTTGCACGGGTTTATTCCCTTTGGTGCAGCAAAAATATAGGCTATAGATGCACACCTATTATCTGTGGTGTAACAGAACTTATGTTAGGAAACAACTGTTGGTAGTTGGAGATGAATCCATAATCATGATGGGTTGCAGTGTGCAATGATCAGAAGTTCTCAACGCTTAAATATATGGTCAATATCATACTCATCCAAGTAAGGCAAGGATACTACAGCTATGATGTTCAAAATGAAGTAGTTCTCCATGGTTTTATCTTTTCTGCACTGGATTTGATTGGAGAAAAAGTCCAAAGTACCAGAACCTTATCTTAAGCTTAGAGGTCCATCCTTGTGAATTTAAGAGTCCGTCTGTAAGCTTGCATAGGTTTTGTGAAAAAATAAATCTTCTGAGTAAATCCCAATCTATCAAGCAACAAATAATATTCTGTAAATCTCTCTCGCATGTAAACCTCTACTTTACGGCCACTGCCGCCTCGTGGCTACGGCTCACTAGTTCATTATTTTACTACTCCGAAGAATCCTTGAAAATGGGTATTCGATGGCCCAGATTTGCGTGTGTGCTCAGCAATGATTTCGTAATAACCAAACTAGAATGAGAATTGTACATATAATAATAGTTACTAATCGTTCCCCAATGCACAGTCTAAAGTGAGAAGATTCGTGAATGTATTGTGTAAATCAACACAGAAGGAGTCCCCACATTCAAATGAAATCACAGGCTGTAAAGTGTATGTTAAAGATGAGATGAAAAGAAATTGTGTAACTGTTCAGGAAAATGGATTTACTTTCAGGTTGTAAGCTAGAATCTATCGTGAGTTACCATATCATGCTTTGATGGCTGGAAGAGATGTGAGAGGACTGTAGACTTAGATAAATATGGCAAGCTGAATCTAATGGTGGATTGACTTGCATATTATTACATGTGATTTACCTTCAAACGACAGCTGCATCCATGATGGAATGCAATGATGGATGGAAGCCATGGGTATTTAAAGATAATTTAGATTAACACTGGACGATTATTAGCCTCATTAAGGTCTTGCTAAGTATGCAAGTAACTATAGTTCCTTTAAGTTGGAATTTATTACAAAAGAAAAATAACCCAATTGAAGGTAATATTGGAGCAAAGTGAGGTGTTATTTTATTTTTATTCTTAACCGTTTTCTGGTTCTTAGCCTGCAAGTGCTTAAGAGGTTTAGAGTGTCATTTAGGCTATCTTCACACCATCTGGTGGTCACTGTTCTGCATTGTAAGCCAACCCTAGGACTAAAATTTATTTCTATTTGTGATATTATAGAATATCGGAAGCAGAAACGTGATTCCAGATCATATGACCCGCTCGTTTCTGCCTTAGTCAAAGATTTTTTTGTCCAAAATTAGTGTGCAAATGCAACTACAATAATTTTAAGCTATATAAACAATATGGTGTCACCCGATGCCTCGAGGGTTCCCCTATAACCACAGACTGGTGTTGGGAATGATGATGTGCTTGTATTTTATATTTGGTTGCTATTGCCAAAGCTTAGATAATAAGATATGTTAACTGCTGTCAAGGGGCTATGAAAATAATTTAAGGAGCATGAAAACAACTAAAAAACAAATACTATTCTATATTGTGTTTAATCATCGAGCACGTATAGTATTAGCATTCCCATTTGTAAGATGATTAGGATAAAGTTCAACCTTTTTATTTCGTATTTGCGGGGCTACATGTGGCAGTGGTTGGAACGAAGATTTCAAGGCAGTATTGTGTGGAGAACCGTACATTTTGGGTGGATTGAGGAACTTAATTCCATTTAGATGTTCAGCTTCTTATTTTGGTTTGTTTTTTTATGGGATTTTTCAGCAGCACGTCAATTGTATCAGAATGGAAACTGCAGGGATGCACATGGCCAGTCGAAATGTGGAGACATGTCTCATTTGCATGCCACTGGTGTTGGGGAAGCAAGCCCTTGGAGAATCCGAGCTTTCCTGTGTGTTTTTGTTTTTATTGTTTTTGTTGTTGTTTTTGTTTCTCTTTGTTCTTGTTGTGGCGTTGGCCAGGGCTTCCGGCAGAGGCAGAGCAGAGCTGTTGTGGGCATTTTGTCCAAAGCAACCTAAGCCATAGGATCTCAAATCAACGATCAGGATTGCAAACAACCTGGACCGTAGGATCACTTACATATAATTTCATCCATGTGCACGTGGGTTAGCCCAAAGCAACGTGGGCCGTAGGATCTTGGATCGACGTTCCAGATCCAGAACAACTTGGACCCTAGGATTACTTACATATAATTCCCAAACCTATGTGCACCGTAGGATGTGGCCCAAAGCAATATGAGTCGTAGTAAGATCTCACATCGACGGTCCAGATCGGCCTTACATAGACTACATAGAATCCCCATGCAACGTGGCAACCGATTGATGCGTGATTGTTAGATTAAAAGTACAATTTGAGTTTTGGGTTGGGTAATTTGCTTCCGATTTAATAAACTTTGCTATAAAAGGACTAATCTAAGCTATTTTGTACGAAGATATGGCTACGAGGGTATGCTTCTCTTCCTTTATTATATCCTCGAGTCTGATCAGTTGCAGGAGGAGAGTTTCTTACTGTTGTCACCAGATCAACATTGGCAACGATGCGCCAGTAATTGGCACCAAATTCTTGCAGCATCTAAGCGCCAAACAAGTAGGGCAGGTGGAGCTTTACGTCGATTGTCTCCTCCAATGGAATCAGGTACCGTTTAAGATTTGTACTGTGATGCCTACCTGTTTGTGAAAAAAAACTCCTGAATATAAGCGGGCATTGTTATTGATCTAAAAATGGATGGACATGCTTTTAAGTATTGACATTGACGGTGATATACATTCCTTATGTTAGACAAAAACGCACTGATCATGATGCTATGGTAAGCTGCGGCTTACGTTAGCATTTGATGTTGGAACTTGAATTCAACCCGAGAGCAAGGTCTTATTTGAAATCTACACAGACAATTAAGAAATCCTATTAGGAATTGTTAGTATATTAGTGGTAATGGGCTCATTCTCTAGTATGGCATAATACATTATCTACTTCATTTGGCTTTATTAATCAGACATTCTGCCCAGATATGCCTTACGTTGAATCTCATGTTATTGATTGCATATACCAGTTGCCTACTTCCTTTTTTTGGATCTTTTTTAATAAAAAGAACAGCCTCCTGATTGGGTTGTGCCGTTTGAGGTATCCTTAAGGCTGTTTCTTGCACATGTAGTAGTATGCCCGACCCTTAGTTTAGCTAGTGTGTTGCACATCATCAGAGTCTTGTAAGTTCTACATTATGCACGCCGGTTTTTTGTTGCATCAAGCAGTAGAACACATCACCTAGAACACATCACCTGTCATTGGCACAGAAGGAGAAAATGTCATCTGAAGACCGTTGAGTTTGAGCACGAGCCATCCACCATGTTAGGCAATATATTACATAGCTTCATATATCCAAGTACTCTGGCGCTTTCTTCTTTCTTCTTCTCCTTGGTCTATGTATCATAAACCCATTTGGATGAAATAAGTGAGATGCTTTATAATGTAAAAAAAGTGAAAGCATTGGAAAGTCAAATCCTCATATTTGATGCTGCTGGGTGAGCTGCAACCTTTAGAGTCAGGAGGTTGCTGGCTTGGTTGTAGTTTGGTAGTTTACCCCTTTTTGAGCTGATTTGTTTTGCGGCATTTTTAGTCCTTCAGTATTTGAGACATCATGCCATTTACTAATCATGTGTGTAGTTATAAATGATTGACAAAGGATTTTGCGTGCTTCAGCGTATGAATTTAACCGCCGTGAAAGAAAGGGATATGGTCATGGATAGGCATGTAGAAGATTCTTTGGCATTGCTTCCAGTTATCGAAGATTCCTTGTCCAAGTATTGCTCTATGTGGACAGGCTATGAACTCAAAGTGGTAGACATTGGAAGTGGAGCAGGGCTGCCAGGCATGATGTTGGCCATTGCTAGACCAGGTTTTGTCTTTAACCTAAACATGCCAACATTCTTTTGTTGTTACCTAAGGCAGCTCTTTTAGGAATCAACATGGCAACTTTTATGCATTTACGATGAACATCTCTGCAATTAGTGGTTTAAAATTGGGCCAATTCATATTGGTACTAATTTAATTTAACATCTTGTGATAAAATTTCTGCTGTACAGTAACCCTTGATATTAGTAGGCACTCCATTATTCACCATTTTCGTCCCCATTATTTACAGAGTGGCATCTTACGCTGTTAGATTCAACCAACAAAAAGTGCAATTTTTTGAGGCACGTGGTGCAGACATTGGGACTGTTGAATGTTGAAGTTGTGTGTGCAAGAGCAGAGGTTTGTCAATATAGCCTAGACTTTTTTTGGATTTCAGCATGATGTAAGAATGAGTGCATTGGATTGGATAGAATCTTTAATATCTTTATGATCATATAAGATTCATTTCTGTGCAATCAAAAAGAACACTTTTTAGGAGAAAGGTCACGATACAG
Organism: Isoetes engelmannii; assembly: GCA_011763485.2. NCBI lineage: Eukaryota > Viridiplantae > Streptophyta > Lycopodiopsida > Isoetales > Isoetaceae > Isoetes > Isoetes engelmannii. The sequence goes on from JAANSK020144011.1 coordinate 13,783, forward strand.
GCTTTCGGGAGGCACACCATATTGCTGTTGCCAGGGCTGTAGCTGAGATGCATGTACTTGGTAATTCTTTCCCTAATGGCTATTTACCTGAGGTTTTAGTTTTATATTAGTGATTACAAAAATGAAATGAAACTGCCATTGGTCCTCTGCACATACCACAACCTAAAAATGGCTTTTGTTTGCAATTTTTTGTATTTGTTGCATAGAATATTTTTTGTATTTGATGCATATAAATATTTTCTTTTTGTTTTATCTAATCCCTCTTTTCTCTTTTATTTCTTTCCAGTATGTTGGTGTAATAAAATCTAATATAGTTGAGAACTTTGGAATGTCTATTTAGTTGAGCTTTGCTTGCCGTTTGTACGAGTTGGAGGCCTCTTAATAGCTGCAAAGGGTGCCGGTCCTGAGGTGAGCCTCCCTTCTGCTGCTCCTATTTCTGCAACTTATCAGGCTGATGCGAAAGTATACAAATTGAATAGAAAAGATGCATTAATGCTAATGTACCACCTCTCCCTTTCGCATTTCCATTCTTGAACTAGCATGTGTAGCTCTTGCACTATTCCGTCATTGGCTAACTTTTGAGGGATCATATTGTATCTCTGTTTTGCCATGCAGGCTGAAGTTGAGTCTGCAAAGATGGCTGCATCATTGATGGGAGCATCTATCATGACAGTTTCTGCAGGTAAACTTCTCCATCCTTGCGATTTTTTGAAATGTATATTATCCATTGTGTTCCTGTTCCTGTTGTTGTTGTTGATACTTTATCTGTATGTAGTGGCTTCCAAAGGCCCTTTTGGACTTCGAAGTGCTGTTCTTTGTGTAAAGACACAGAATACTCCATCAAAATATCCTAGGAGGAATGGTGTTCCTATGAAATGTCCTTTATAAATACATTACAACAACGAGGCATTTCCTGCCATCACTATCTACATGTAATTCAACCATGATTTGTGAAGTTGATACTTAACGTGTTATCATATGTTTTAGATTTTGCGCTTCGACAATACAGGTTTGAAACAGCCTGCTCACTTTTTCTTTTGGGTAATCGATGCACTATGAGCATAAATCAAAGTTAAATATGAAAAATATCGGACGTCGAAAACTTGCCCGAATATTAGGTATTGGCCGGGAATCGAATCTAATGAAAAATTAGAAGTAATTGTCCCACTAAAAGGAAGAGATTTGTTGCTTCCATAAGAGAGTACAAAGCTGACCTTATTATGCTTCAGGAGCATCATCTTCCCCACTTCGAGGCCAACAATCTTGCCTCCTGGATTAGGAATGGAGCAAATTCAGTTGTTATCCCTGCTAATGGAACTAAAGGGGGTCTGGCCATGATTTGGTTCAACATGAAGATAGTGGCCTCTTTTAATAGCTGCAACTCTAGCTGGCAATACATAATTTGGGAATATAATGATACTCACATTGGGATCATTAACATTTATGCAAGCACTGATCCCCAGGAGAGAGACTTCCTCTGGCAGAACATTTGCCATACTATTTCTAATCT
>JAANSK020144122.1:0-15292 GCA_011763485.2 Isoetes engelmannii
CGTGTTGCTTGCAAACACCAGGTCATGGGTTCGAGTCTTGCCTTGTGCAACTACTTTTTGTATCTATGCGCTTTTTTATATCTGTGTGATGATCATCCTTTGTATATACCAGTATAATACTTGAATACTGCGTATGATCATCACAGGGATATGAGCTCATCTGTATTCTTTAGGGCAGCCAGGCAACGGCGGTATGCGGCATCCATGGCATCCCTTGCTTTGCCTGATGGCCGGACATTGGAGGACCCTGCTGATCTACGAAGGTATGTGCATGCTCATTTCTCTGGATTCTTCGCACATCGTGCGCTTCCCTATGAGCAGGAGATGCAGGAGCTTGTTTTGGCGGCCGTCAAGCCTTCTATTTCGCCTCATCAGCGTGAGGGCTTGGAGCAGGAGCTTTCTAGAGAGGATCTAGCGGAGGCGTGCATGTGTATGGCCAAGGGTAAGTGTCATGGGCTGGATGGTATTCCCGTCGAGTTCTTTCAGACCTATTGGGAGTGGGCTGGAGAGTCTGTGTACCAAGTATATCTTGAGTTGTTGCAGTCCTCACAGCTGGATAGGATTTTGAATACCGCATGCATTTCCTTGATTTCTAAGATGAAGCAGCCTTCCAGCATGAGTGATTGGAGGCATATTTCCTTATTGTCCTCAGTGTATAAGATCATTGCTAAAGCCTTAGCAGAAAAGTTGAAGCCGGTGTTGTCGTCCGCCATTAGCAAGTTTCAGTATGGGTTTGTTCCTGGACAAAACATTTTGACTAATGTGGCAGCAGCCTATGAGGGCCTGTATTGGGCGAGGAGGACTGCGAAGGCATTGCCTATCTGAAGATGGATTTTGCTAAAGCCTATGATAGTGTCCGATGGGAGTTCTTGTCAGCTATGATGTTAGCGTTGGGTTGTGGCCCACGTTTCACAGAGACAGTTATGAAACTCCACAGGTCGGCCCGAGCTACGGTGGTGTGCCAGGGTGAGCCCTCGGCCTTTTTTTCGTTGGGCAGAGGGGTGCGTCAGGGGTGCCCCTTAGCGCCATTCTTGTTCACGATTGTGGCAGAGGCCTTATCCGAGCTGCTTCTGGCTGCTGTGGAGGACGGAGTGATGGATGGGCTCCGGATGCAGGATGGTAGCCAGCAAATCATCAACCAATTTGCTGACGACACCTTCCTCTTCTTGGTGGTGGAGGAGAGGAATTTGCAGAATGTGAAGGGCTTGCTAGACACCTTCTCGTTGGCCTCGGGCATTCTCTTGAATTGGGCAAGTGCTCTGCATTATGGGCCCTGTCGACTCCGCCTCCTCCTTGTTTGGCTTCTTTCCCTTGGAAGGTGCTCCTAGGCAATGCGTGTACGAAGTTGTTAAGTATTCCCTTTGGAGGGGATATTTCCATAGGGTGGGTTTGGGATGAGATCTTGCGAGGGTTGCAGAAATATCTCAATTGGTGGAAGGGTAGCAAGCTGTCCATGGCTAAAAGGATCACCGTTGCTAAGTCTGTGCTTTGAAGCACGCGTGTGTACACGGCATCGGCAATGTTAGCTCCTGAGGGAAGATGCATGCTTTAGATAGGATGGTCCGGAACTTTGTGTGGGGCAGGGATGATGAGGGGGCGGTGGTTAAGGTGGCTTGGTGGAAGTGTCTCCGCCCCCGGGAGGATGGAGGTGTGGCCATTTTGGATTTGGTGTTGTATAGCAAGGTGTTGGTCTCCAAGTTTGTGTGGAGCATTTTGCAGGGCGGAGATTCTTCCCCTGGCGCCGCGTTGCTGTTGTAGTCTTTTCGCCACTGTGTGGCGTTTGGGAAGCCATTTGTTCATGTGGAGTTGCTCTGGGCGCTGCTGTATGGTCTCAGGCCTTTCCCGCACGCTTTCCCTTTTCCCACTGGGGTATTGCGGGCTTGGGATCATGTGCGGGTGCTGTTCTAGCTAGATTAGGCCTCAAGTGTATCATCCTTCTTCGCCTTTCTTATGGGTTCCTTTTTCCCCTGCGTGCACGCTCGGACGCAGGCCCGTTGGAGGCGGGCTGGCGTGCTCACCTCGGAGGACTGGTATTGGGATGGACGGGTAGCTCCATGGGAGTTCTTCCGAGCCCGCTTTTGCCTGAAGGGCAGTGACCCTATTTGGGAGCAGGTGGCTGGGAGTATTCCGCTGCACATACCTTTAGTGCTTCAGGATGATGTGGTGGTGCAGGTCTGGAAGGTTCATCCTGATGTTATGGCTTCATGCTTCGTGCGGTCTTCCTACCGAGCGCTTGTTATTCATGACACTCTGCCTCCTTCTGGCAAGTCGTCTCTGCAGCTTCCGGGATCTAGCTGGCACTCGATTTGGGTTTGGACGTGGAGTACACTCCCCCCATCGAAGGTCCGAGTGCTTTTTGTGGCAGGTGGTGCATCGTTGTATCAGGGTGAATGCCCTGGTGAGTAGGTTTCGGCCAGGGGTGAGTCCTCTTTGCCCTTGTCAGTGGAGCATTGTCTGGTCCTCTGCCCCCACTTGCAGGCTGCCTGGGATTGGGTGCGGGGTTTATTCCAGGTTCGGCTGACTATCCAGTAGTTGCTGTTACATCTGTATCCGGTTGCTTGGTGCCCTTGGAGGAGGCAGGCCTTGCACTTGTGTGTGGCTTAGTTGGTATGGCTGATTTGGAAGCGGTGGCGGTTGTAGATTTTTCAGGGGATCCGGCAGTCGTCGACCCCTTTGTTTCTCCGTCTTAGGCATAAACTATTCCAGAGCTTTTTGGTGTTCCCGGGCCCGGCGGAGCGGAAGCTCGCCATCTGGCGGGACTTCTTGGGCATTGTGGATGGCGATGGGCGCTTTGTGCAGCAGTAGATATAGACTTTGGTTAACATGAGATGATGGAGTGTTGGGGTATCGTTGTCTCTTTGGGGCAGCTCACTTTCCTCTTCACTTGCTTTGTAATCTTACTATTTTTTTAATTTATTGGTTTTAAGTTCTTCAAAGAAAAAATAAAAATTGATTAGACTGATATTAATTTAGAAAATAGAATTTTAGTAGCGAAATAAAATTGAATCAAATAAAAGCTTTTGACATTGATATACTCTACAATAATGTTTTATTTACAAACCTTTAGCAAAAAAATGAAATTGAATCAAATAAAAGCTTTTGACATTGATATACTCTACAATAACGTTTTCTTCACAAAACCACTACAAACAACATCAATGTTACTTTGCATGAGTAACAATTAGTAAGGTTCATAAAGAACCAGTGACACTTTTTCGTTGGTTTTCTCATGGGTTGCCTCATCACTATTCATATGATGCTCCGACGTTTCTTTGCTCTACATGTCCATTTTGTGCTGAGATAGATAAAATAAAGTTAGAATAGAGTTGATGGTATTGCAAGGTGTCAATCTTAATGGTGGAATACGGAGGAGGTTATCAACCATTAAGCAAAAAGAGAAAAACCTAATGTTGAGCGGCTATGGCAAAAGGGAGCGAATGAAAAACACATTAACACAAATCCGGAAATGGATACATGGGTTTCTACTAAGTAGACAGATATGTTGGAGGATTTCAGAGATAGTCTGGCTTTGGTTTAACAGGTGAAGATAATTCCAGGTTGGTGATGTGGAGTAGGTTTCTTGTAATGGTTGGTGAAAAGAGATCAAGGGTAGAGGTTTTGAAGCAAGCTTGTTCCATTAGCGTTCCACATGTTGTTAAGGTATGTTACCAAGTGAGGGGTCCGAAACTCTAAACTCTGTTTGAATCTCATTATGCTAACTGAAGAAACTTAAGAAAACAAGTACCTTTGTAAGTGTGAGCAAAAATCCACCCCATGATAACCTTCCGTCAGCAAAAATCCACTCCGGCAACAAGAATCCAAGAGAGCAAGTGCACATGCACATGCATACACATGCACATGCACACATGCACATGCACATGTACATGCACACACATGCACGTGCATATGGTTCATGCATAAACACATGCAGAGAAATGGTTGTGGTTTGTAGCATGGTCTTCAATACCGAGTTAATTTTCGTGATAGTTATTCATAGGTATCACCTTAAATGATGTGGCTATCCATAGTTTACTTATAAAGCATCCAATAAACGATTGCCATTATTAACTGAGGTAAAACCACCATAGATACATGGACTTTCATGATAATGTGAAGTGCAGTTACTTTAGATAGATTCCAAACATTAGTACATTTGTTGAGGTACATATAAATTCCATTCCAACTATACAATTGGAATCATACCCTTGGAAGTTGAAGAAGAATATCAAGGTCGTTATATACATACTACTACCGAAGTATTGTCAGATAGTCGACGCACTTCCATGAAATTGAATTGAATTTTATCATTCAAGGAGAGCATGATTAATAAGAGCCACTAGAAACAAAATTGAAATGAGATGAGGACAGCTTTTTTGGAGCACTATGGTTCTTCTACTGATGAACAACAGTTATTAAAGGAACTTAATGATCTCCGTCAGCAGCCTACTGAGTCTGCGCAGGATTTTTTTGACCGTATACTCATTTTAGTCAGCAAACTTAAGGAGTACCCTACCAAAACTCAGATCCTTGTTTACCTCCATCTATTCGCATCATGGTAGAGTATCTGCGTCCTACTTCTCCGGAGTAGGTGATTGACCTCGTCAATCACTATCAATGTGCCCACCCGTGGTGTTCCTCTTACAGATCTTCCATTTATGCAGCAGGTTTTGGTTCCACAAAATTCGATGCAACCACAGCAGGAAAATCAATAGCAATGCAGCCAAATGCCACATTTACAAAGTCATTTTGCCAATGAGTGCAACTCTTCAAATGGTCCTCCCTTCTGTAAAAGATGCAACATGGCTAATCATGCCACGAAGGAATGCACGCGAGCCCATCCCATGCCCTTCAGGCAGAAGGTGGGTTTCCAAGTTCAAACCACGCCTCAGCAGTATCATCAACCTCGGCAATATCAACAACAACGGTCGCAGAATCAAAAGTTATGGGACCAGCCCTCACGCCAGCCCTTTGATCCTGCTAAAGTTCAGTGCTATCACTATCATGAATGGGGTCACACTACTTCTATGTATCCTCAGCTCCCGCAGGTACAAGTTCAGCTACCTGGTACAAACCAGACCACGTCTGTTCGCCTCACTACATATCAACTTTGGGTCGCCAATGGCAAACAAGGGCCATGCTCCCACTTTAGCCGACCACCCAGGGCTCCCTCATGGCAACAACAACCTCAACAGGCTCAGCCCCATACTCCTTTGGATCAACCGGCTCAAGAAGAAATTTACAATGCTCTCAATCCGCCCTTACAATCTTCCAATTGGATTGGTATTGTCTACAGAGTCTACGCCCTTATGCCTTGATTACTCAGGATACACAACAAACTTTTGCAGTTGATGTGGTTCATGCTACCAAGTCTGTACATTTCAATATTGTTTATGTACACGTACAAAATGTTTACGTACGTCCCCTACTTTTTTCACAGTATTATACGTACTATACCTGAAAGTTGACAGGTCAATTGTGCTCTAGTTTTATTAATACCGTACTTAACATACCCATACGTAAAATATATATGGTACGTACTTAAAAGAAAAAAAAAGGTTCTAAATTATCCAAATTTTATTAAACGATTGGAAAGTAGAAATTGGAATAAGAAAAAGGAAGAAAACCTCGTCCAATTTTTATTTTTGCCCTTTATGCCCGCCTTTTCCCTCCTCTTGCTCCTTGCCTTAGCCGCCTAACCACCAGAATGGAGATGAAGATTTTTGTAATCCACCTTGTTTTGGCACGACAGGAGACAGAGTAGACCTTCTAAGATTCAGCAGCTTGCATTCAGTTAATCTCTTGCATCAACGATTTTTAATATCAGGTCTTGCTGCATTTTTTTAATGCCTTTAGATAGACATGTTCCTTTGAATATCAAGATGCTCAAATCATATGTTCTTTTTAATATCTTTCAATGTTGGGAGTGATGATGAGCTTATAGAAGAGAAGAACGTGTGGAAATCATCATCAGAAACATAGTATAATGATGAAGATGAGGAAGACGAAGGGTGATTATTCATGGATTGTGTTTTTAAGATACTCTTGTCATTGTTGTAAAACTCTCTTTTCTATTATGTTCTTTGTTTTGGTTTTGAACTAAAGCTGGAATATGAGGTATAACTCTTAAGTAGACATATTTTGAATTGAAAACTTTGAGAAATACTTGATTTTCTAGAGTAATATATTCTGTTTTATTATTTAAAATGTGAAAAGTCGCATTTGGTTAAAGTGGGTCGCATCCGAGTCCCACTTTTCACGTGCACTAGTTTAAAATGACCAAAAAGGATAGGCGAACAATTTGACAAACCGTGATTTCGAGTTTTTGCTCAAAAGTTAAGTGCCTTCAAAATTGATGAAGTTAATTCTACAGTGGCGTATTGCATGTTCACGAGATATATGAAAGGTTAATCTAATACATGCGCTGTATTTTAAGACCCATCAACAGTTATGCATTGAAATGTATATATTGAAAAAGCTGTTTATTACAATGATTGTTACAACACCCTAAGTGACCATGCTGGCCTTTTCGTAACAATAGTGACATTCTCATCATACACTGTCCACCTAAGTGGCTCGACAAATGGTGCATCATCATGCTGGTGATGCGACCTGGTTGCTACTGGAAGGCAATAAAATGCCTCTCGAGGAGGTGCCTGATAAGCAACCGGTAGATTACACCAACCCACTTCAGGGCCGTGTGCGCTCAACCATTCACTGATGGCTGGGTCGAAGACGCTCCTTCCCCACCCTCAATGTATGTGATAGAGGGCTCTCATGATCCTCTCTGGTTCGTTTAATTGGCTAACCTTGTTCCTTTCATCGACGTTCCGCGCATTTCTGTAATACATGAGCATGCTCGTCAGCCTTTGTGAAAGACCAGGGAGGAGTGAGTCTCTATATATTAGGGTCCCTTTTGTTTCATCACCTAAACGAAGAAAAGACTTGCAATCAACAAACAAATAGCAATTAGGCTATATTTTGAAAATAAGTCACAACAGAGGGAAACAAAATTGCATTGACTATGATTGTACAAAATTTCTCGTCAACAAAAAACATGACTTCGATAACGGGAAGGCAGACTTTCTCGACTCGCGAGTCGAGAAAGTCTGCCCGACCACAGAAATGGAGGTTTTCATATATACATCACAACAAAATATTAACAGCTCAGGTACCAATATATATTCGGTCCATGGCTCTCATGAATTTGGAGTTGTAATCATCCACAAATCTGAGCTCTGGATAATCTCGCGGTGCTTCTGCCACATGTATGGAGAAGCAACATACAACCAGACAAGGAATCAATGCCTGATTGAACCAATGGTCCGTTTCGTACTCCTCCGGTGAATATGGCTTGGCAACAATGAGATTGTCGGAATTGTGATAAGACTTGTATGGATTGTCGTCTATGATGATGGTGTTGTGCTTGTTGTACTCCTGGAACTCCTGATAGACGGTAGACAGCCTCTTCACTGTAATGAAATTTCCTTGGGTGGCTTCAAAGGGTAGGTCCTTAACCTGTTCCACCTGGTCATGACACCATATGAACTTATATTTTATCGTTGAGACGCTCAGCCCGATGAGAATGGCCATCAGGTTAGACTTGGCCATGAAGCTCCATATGGCGACATCGAAACCACGCTCCATGCACCACTCGATCATTTTTTTGGCATGTGGCCGAAAATAGACGATCTTCCGTTGTGTCCTGTAGGCCTTATGCTTGGTCCTGAGGTGTATAGGGTTGTCATCCTCTGGGTAAACTGCTGCCAGGACCCCATTGACATCGAAAATCACAAGCTTTATGGTGGGCTCGGAATCCCAGTTGCTGTTTGGCTTTGATCAGACATCGACACTTGGGTCTAATGTGGGAATTCTGATTCTCTCCCCTTTCTTATTTTGATTATCGGCTTGAATCTCGGAACCCTGACCCAGTGCCACGTCTTTCTGCTTCTCAGACCCTGGCAACAAACTGTCTAGAACAAAGTCAGCGCCTTTTGAGTGCACCTCATCATCATCTCCACCTGTTTTTATGGGGGGTGTAGTTAACGAGCCCTGTGAAGACGAGCTTTGATTGACTGATCTCGCAACAAAATTCCTGCAAGAGAAAAAGAACTACTTTAATAAACATATTCAAAAACCAGAAGTTGAGTGCAACTATCTAGCTTCTCGACTCGCGAGTCGAGAAGTTCGACAACTTGTGACTTCAAACAGTAATATTGCGTACTTGGCAGCTATGTTCGCCAGCAAATCGTCCGTCGCTTGATCCCCCATTCCCCTAAGATTTCCCTCTGAATCGTGGGTCTTCTCAGAAGGCTCTGAATTCTGGTCCTCTAATGCTAGCTTTAGAGTCTTCTTGCTCGCGTAATGATCAATCAAGGTGTCAAAGTACAAGGATAAGAGCTCCACAAGATGCAAGTCGCTCACTACTGAGATCGGTTTCACGCCCGTCATATCGCGCACTGTGCGAATAATCCATTCATGTACCACTCGCACAATATCTGACCCTCTTCAATCAAGCTGCTGACGAAGTGCTTTATGCATCTCGGTCGAATGGGTATCTTGTGCATTGGACCTGTGGTGCCATCTGTGCGCATCTTATCCCAAGTGGTCACATTCTCCATAAATTTGCCTGTCTTCCAGTGGTCTAGATTCTCTTTTGACAACACATGAACTTATCAATGAAGTTCACATCTTGGCTCCACCACTTATCCCAAGAAACGGCGGAAAGTTTGGTTGACAAGACCAGTATAATATTTGCAAAGCTTGGGGACTTTGGTAAGCCCGTCTTGCATTCGCTCTCAATCTTGTATATGCAATACAAAATCTTCTTGGATAGAGTGATATCTTCAGCCCACTCAATGACTGCAGCCGTCTGCTTGCCAGACATGCAGAAGATTAGAAAACTGAATGTGTCCTGGACTATCATCTCAATTCAAGTTTTGGGCCACTGATCAAGATCTACTTTTTCAAAAAACACACTTGGGTCCTCAATCATGTTTATGACAAACAAGGAGACTGGAGCAGGAGCTAATTGGAAAGCTCCGAAACCTTTGTAGCCATGGGTGACCACGTATGGCGGGGTGCTAGACTCCGCATCGAACTGTATGTTGCCAACCAAGCTTGCGCTTAAGAATTACTTGCGTGCGTTCCGAAAATGCCTCCTTCTTGACATTACGCTTCAGCCTACTTGTGACATAAGGCATGTCCTCACATGTCAGCTTACATTTATCCAGCCAGTGCGAGAAATCCCTTCCTACTTCTCTAGCAGCGAGATTGCACAACTCAACAATCCCTTCTTGCAAGGCATGTTGCCTCTTCAATACGTTGGCATAGTCCTTCGCATCCTGCAGTTTAGAAGATCTAGCTTTCCTTAGTAAGATGGTGCCATCCAATATTTTATCCTGTAGGTCGAGAGTTTCTGCGTCTGTAAGACCCATTATCCTTTTCATGAATACTTTATCGAATAACCTTGGATCTGGTTTCACTGGCAGCTCGCCATTGCTATCCTTTAGCGATCTCTTTTGCCACTCTCGCCATATCTGGTTCCATTTCTGCCAGACTTCTTCGTTGCAGAGTATAAGGTATACTGATCCGATAATGATTGCCATCCTTTCTTTGATTTTCGCTTATTTTTTCCTTTTTCTTCTTCTGGAACCTCGTCCTGATGCCCCTCCAGAAGCACAAAATGGCACAGTCGCTCAAACTCCTTCCACTTCTCCGAAGGGGCTCTGTTTCCTTTAGGGCATGACGGATAGCCCAGCGCCTTCCACTGTTGCCGTGCATGTATGATTTGGTCAGGGTAAGGGTTGCACAAGAGGAAACAACATTAACGCGCGAGGTAATGTCATACTAAAAAACTCAAGCTCTGTGGAGTTCTCGACTCGTGAGTCGAGAATTCCAAGTACAGGTGTACTGCTCTAGGTTTCTCGACTCGCGAGTCAAGAAAAAGGTTTCCTTTCAAACACTTTGAAAATTCTCAACTCGCGAGTCGAGAAAACTAGAGCAGGACACCTGTAGTTGAAATTCTTGGCTCGCGAGTCGAGAATTTTGACATGGAGGAATATATAACTAATGATAAAGTACCTGATATAGCTGGCACTGGCAGCTATTGTATTCTGGCAGTGGCTGATGCTCGCCAACTCTATACGAGGAGTGTCTGCGGAGAGGACCCGGCAGTCCAATGTTTATAAAGTACTTTGATGCTTTGAGGGACCCCTTCTTCTTTCTGCAAGACCTGTGCTGCCTCATGAATTTTGTCAAAAACCACTTGGTGCTGCAGATTCTTTGACCCATGAGCTCCAACAAGCCAACACCAAGGTCAGCTGGAAGATAAACTGCAACAACAACATGGATTTCTTTTGAGCATCCGTGAAGAATTGAGTGTTGCCCATGATGCCAAGGCACAGTTAGATATTCTTCACGCTTCCTTACAGACAGAACTCGATAGTCTTAAAAATCGATTTCTGGAACATGCTAAAGCTTTGGAAGATGCTCAGTCCCTGTATCAAGCCCAACAAATGGAATATACCACTTTGAAGCACGCTAATGACCAGTACCATGTACGTACATCCCATTTGGAAGGACAGTTGGTGGATGCCCTTAGTCAAGCTGAGACCCTTCAAGCACAGTTTCAGGAGATGTAGAAACAAAAGATTGTAGATGATGCAAAAATCGCTAGTCTGAAGTTCAATCTCTCCATCAAAGTGGCGTCTCCTTCAAATGTTTCGCACGCTTCAAAAAAGGTCCATGATCTCACCCGTGATGTCGCTAAAAAGGATCGTCGAGTCCAAGATTTGGAAAATCAACTCATGGATGCACCGAAGTCGATCGATCAAGCTCAAAAATAAGCTGACGTCTATATAGCGTTGGCTCAACAGGCCTACACTAATTTTCTTCAAGCCAATTTTTATGTAGACTATGTCAAATCTCGAAGACACACCTTCTTGTTTCGATGGTACATCGCAGTAGGGTCCGTTGAACGCCCCCTACTCAATAATGATATCTTGCGCCTTTGGACAGATCTAACAGTAGAGCAAAAGAACTTCTAATCACCTTCCAGCTTCTTCACATTGAAGATACTGAATTTTTTATTTTTAAGTGCAGTTCAGGTCATGGCATACGTCATGCATGATTTTTTTCTTGCCCATTTGCAAGACAAATTTGATGTAACAAATCCCGTCACTCTTCGTGACAATTATGCACAGGAACTTGTTTCTCACCCAGTCCAACAAATATTTTATTGATGAATTATGGTCAGCAACTCTCCAAAAATAGTATATGCCTGAGTTGGCTGATATCTCACGTTATGGGTTTTTGAAGCAGTTCAGCAAGTCAGCAAATATATAAACGATCCTAATGGTCTTGGCTTTGCCCAAAAATAGTATATGCCTGAGTTGGCTAATATCTCACGTTATCGGTTCTTGAAGCAGTTCAGCAAGTCAGCAGATATATAAACGATCCTAATGGTCTTGGCTTTGCCCAATTATATCTTCAGCACGCTGGCACGTTCAACATTCTTAGCTCTTATCTCAGCAATCAGGTTGTTCTAGTGGATTGGGAACCCTCCCTATTGCAGACTCTTATGCCCTCCACACTCCCTTCAAATACTTGTGCAAACAGCTGGATAGCTCTTTATTGGATAAGTTTCAATATTAAGTCCAAAGCTGCTTGGGCCAATCCTACACACGGCACCCTAGTCAATACAAAGAACTTGGTGCTCCGCCTCTCCGAATGATCATCTTCATGGATTGACGTTCTTCCTTCTGGACAGAGACTATGACAAAACACGCTAATTGGACACCCACATAAATCAGTACAGATCTTCGTTGGGATCCACAATTTGTCCGCCCTTTTGCGTGGCAAGATGGAGATACCTTGGATGACACCACCAATTGGATATATTGCAAATGAGTGTTCTTGGATAGCCCCGGCTAATGCCATTTTTGGGGCCTTGAGCAGTTCATCTATCGGCCACGAACCTCTCCAGATCCCTTTGTGCATAGTCAAGCCAGATTCTGTTGTTTTCTCTGGGAACTCCTCGGGAGTGCTGTGGCTCATAAATGCAAGATTCTACACTGCAACCCCCATCGCTAGTGCGGCCACTTTTGGGTTGGAGGCTTGTCTACTCCATGAGTGTCACCTCATTTTTCCCCTCGCACACCATGATTTCTCAGAGATAATTTCTTCTGGCTTTCTCCTCAATGCTACTCATGCTCTTGCATTGCACACCCAAGAGGCCATTGCCATCAAAGGCACCATGTCCACCAACTACTTTGGAAATCCTCATCCCCATAGTCGTGTTGAGGATCAAAAAGATTTGGAAAATTTTCCTCTAGCGGAACATCTACTTGCTTTTCTTCAGGACAAGTGTTCTTTGGTGGGAGGGAGTGTTAGTCTTGAGTCCCCAAACACAGGACTATTCCTAAGGTACAAATGGGACAGAAGGAACAAGGATGCAGAAGGCACGTCAGCCACGCCCAAGTGGGGTGGCACGCTGGGCGGCATGTCTAAGTCAGGAGGCACGTCCAAAGCCGTGAAGCGGAAGAGATGAGACAGAGCGGTTAGCACCACGGGACTGTTGAGGGATTCACAGACTTTATTGCTTTATCCTTTGAAGTTATTATTTTGTCTGTCAGCATAGATCATATAGAGCAATTAGTCGACTCTCATTATGGGGCGCAAAGCCATTGTACTATAGTTGTACTGTATATATCAGATGTTTTAGACGAGAAGATTAGACAATATAGACGAAATTTTGTTGTTCTCTTGTTTCAGATCTCAACCTTGGGCGAGATCCCCTTTTGTATCACATTTTGTTGCATCAAGAGATTCATATTTTATCATTGGTTTCTCTTCTTTCTTTCTGTTTTCTTCAGTTCTTCATCTTGGCTCTCTTCTGCAAAATCACGCGTGACACTTAGCATTAGGGTCTTCTTATTTGGCTCCAAGGTTTGCAGCCGATGCCGGATCCAGACCCCAAACAACTCTCGAACTTATTCGCTGGGAGTATTGGTAGTCTGGGATTTGCCGTTCTATCGAAGTTTTCATTTGATCCTGTAATATTTGTTGTTGAAAGTAAAGGTTCTGAAACATCTTCCTCATGAGATGGATCTTGGAAGAGTATTTATGTGAATTTTATTCTAGAACTGCCACTCCCTCGGAGTCATGATGCCATCATGGTCGTTGATGATTGCTTCCTCTAAGATGACTTATTTTATTCATTGCAATATCGTCGCAAGGGAACAACTGAACTTCTTCTTCGCGAAGTAATCAGACTTCATGAATTGCCATACACTACCGCCAGTGATCATAGACGTCGGTTTATCCTTTGGAATAGCCTTTTGGAGCTATTATATATCAGTCGCTCAATGATATCTGGTCATCATCCAGAAAGTAATGGGCAAGCATAATGCATTAATCAAAATTTGAAGCAATATTTGAGATGCTTCATCAGTTACTAGCAGGACGATTGGGTCAATTGGCTTCCGTTAGCTGAGTTTGCCTATAATAACTTAGTAAAAGCTTCCACTAGCGAGACTCTGTTCTTTCTGAACTCTGGCCAACATCCTCGGTGGTCTGTTGATGTTGCTAAATATGACTCTGTCAATCCTAGTGTTGAGTCTCAAGTTGAGAAATTCCAGGCTCTTCAAGCAGATCTTCAGCACCATCTTCTCCAGGCACATGAACGTTATCATTATATTGATTTGCCTCGTCAGGAAGCTCCTACATTTCATGTTGGTGATACATTTCATGTTGGTGACCTCATCTGGCTTCTACGTAGGGACTTCCCTACGCCACGTCCTTGCAACAAGCTTGATTATCGTCGCCTTGGTCCTTATTAGATCACAACTCGGGTCAACGATGTGGTATTCCAGCTCGAGTTCCTTCCAACATGGTTGAGCCTGTTTTTCTATATGTGTCTAGAGCATCCAGGTGGTACTATATGTTTTGCGGAGTGTAGGCCAATAGGTCGACGTCGTCATCGTACATGAGTTGGTGAATTATGTGGTGCATGAGCTGAGCCCCCCTCCCCCCCCTCCCCCCACAAGTGTTCAACAATCCAATCTTCCAATTGAACAATATACGAGCAAAATAGCGTCGTGGAAAGGGGGCAGCCCTGGCGCACTCCAATACTACTGACGACAGGGTTCCTGACGGTGTTAGACGACCTGAGCATGCCTCATATAACTTTTATATTGCATTTTGCAAGTTGAATGGGGTCTCCAACTGCCTCAATCTGTCTCACAACTCGTCCCTAGGCATAGTGTCGGAAGGTTTTGCGAAATCCACAAAACAATAGTACAGATCTTGCCGGCAATTCCTGCTATCTTCAATTAGGGTTCTCGTAGTGAAGATATGGCCAATGGTGGAATGTCTGGGTCGGAAGCTTATCTGTGTAAGAGCATGCACTTTCACATCCTCTGCCTATATCATCAGTCGTTGCTCAAGGATGCCAACCAATAATTTTGCAAAGAGGATGTTGACCATGATGGTGTGATAGTTGGTTGGGAAGTGAGGATGACCTGCCTTGTATATGGGCACAACTCTACGAGTGGTCCATTCCTGGGGAAGCCTTCTTGCAATGCTCTATTAAATAACGCCGTCAAGATGGGAACCATGGCAGGCCTAGTCCATTTGAGTAGCTCTGCCTGCACTCCATCCAAATATGTTGCCTTCCCATTGGCGAGGCATTGTAGACCCATTATAACATTTGGCTCTGTAATGACTAGTGGTAGGCCCATCTATGAAGGCACTGCTGCCCGACCTTCTAGTGGATCATAAAGCCGCTGCAAGTATTGCGCCCACTGCTCCGAGGCAACTTCAATTCATATTCACATAAAACCATCAGAGCACAGAACAACAACTGCCAGCCACAAGGCTATATACATGCAAACCATGTACACACACGTAGTTCCGCCAGCTATCAGATATCATGCACATGACTCCACGTGTTAGCAACATGCATAGAACATATCCAATAGAGTAATCATTAGCAATGACTGACTGACGACAAGAACACACATATGGAAGCCACCACACGCACCATAGCATTTGTCAAGCAGATGCACCCCACCATATCTAGACAGTACGTCGTCTAGAACCCCTGTGCTGGTGGATCCAATGTAAGAGAGAACCTACAAGCAACATATTATGTCGCATTTGTAAAAAATGTGAGGTATTCTTGAGTTTGGGACTCATGCAGTAATGTGGGATGTAGCTTTTTTGAGGAGTGATTTAGTGAAAAAATCGAAGTTTTACATTGAGAGCATTCATTCATAAAAAACAATAATTTAGC
>JAANSK020144233.1:0-15291 GCA_011763485.2 Isoetes engelmannii
TCCTCTTCTTCCCCAGTACTTCTCTGGCCTTCCTATCCTACCCTTTCCCCAACCCTGCGTTTCTGCTAGTTTTTTTTTTCCTTGATAAGAAGTGGCTATTCTTGTAGTAAGAAGTGTATGCCACGGCAAAACACTGTTTTTCCTTATAAATGTGCATGCCACGTGGCAAATCTCTATTGGTTACAAGGTGAGATTGAAAGTATCTTATCTTTACGCTAGGACTAGGCCTTAAAAAAAAGTTTCTCCCAACACTGCCCATGTATACTCATGTTCACATTAACAATTAGTCAACGTAATAAAACACACAGAAAAAAAAAAGAGAGAAAGAAAATGGGGCAAATGTTGTTCGGAAAAAAAGGTGCGGTCCTGTGGAACGTGAAGGGTCACCTTTTTGTCAAAGCACCGTGGCCTCTGCGTTACGGCGTTCTCTCCATCTCACCTTTTCTTCTACCTTTAATTGAAGTTTATAAAGATCTTTATCTGCCTTTCCAGGATTGGCATGAGTTTCTTTTCGGGTGAAGAATGTGATTTGGGTTTCAACCATATTCATTTATGATTAATCAACAAGAGGGTTGGGTCTTCAGCGCGGGCAACAGATCGTGGTAATTTTTTTTCTGGGCAGCAAAAATTTTACTTGGCTTTCGAGATCTAGTGGAAAGACCTAATTTTGTTCTACCCGTTGAAGATCAGATGTTTATAAAGTTTTCATAGCTTCCATTAAGCTGAAATTCAGCTGTTAATTTCCCAAGAGGTTTTTGGTATGATGGCACTGGATATGGAGTTATTAGCTGCCGGTTTGGGGGTTTCAATACCAGTCCTACGGTTTCTTATTGTGTTTTTGGCCTCAGTGCTATGCAGCTGGGCATGGCGCTTCATGCCTGGGCCAGCTACTCGCAATTTGTATGCAGCAGTGACAGGCTTCAGTCTTTCGTACGTTGCATTTGGTCCAAGCTCAATCGTGCTTCTATTTGTTCCAATATTGTTGGGCTACATTGCCATGTTGATAGATCGGAAACACTGTGGTCCAATCACATTTGTTATGTCCTTCGTGTTTCTAATTTCCAGGTAAGAATACTAGACTTTTCAATTGCAACACTCGTTTCGGTATGTGTACTGTAGTTGTAGTTGCACGTGTTCCCTTGTATTTGAATCTGCCTTTTTGTTGCAGAAGGAATTGGGAGCAATTCCCAAAGTAGGAAATTGGCAAAGCTGCAGCCAAGAGCAATTTTCTGATAATGTGATTAGCAGCCTTTTTTCTTGTTAGCTTGGTACATCTTATACAGCCTGTGATTTAATAATCCATATGAGATCTAAATGTTCATCTTCATACATACACAATCCCTTCCTTTAACATTCATGTAGTACCTTTGCTGCAAGATTTGGTTAGTTGTTTTCCATATGTTGATAGTCAAGTGTTCCCTTTGTTTGCTTACATTTGGGATTGTCATTCCGTTTTTCTTGATAAATATATGTACCAATGTTGACTGCAGTCATGTATATTTCATGAGTGGAGATGCCTGGAAGGAGGGTGGCATTGACTCTACTGGTAAGTTGGCTAATGATGGACTGAAAACTACAAATTTATCTAAATGTTCTCAATGAGTAAAGTTATTTTTATCAAATGTGACATATAAATTTTGCAGGAGCATTAATGGTGTTGACACTGAAGGTGATTTCTTGTACAATGTGCTATCAAGATGGATTGCTTAAAGATGAAGACTTGCGAGAGTCACAAAAGCAGAAAAGGTTGCAGAATATTCCTTCATTCCTGACATACTTAGGGTACTGCTTCTGTTGTGGGACACACTTAGCTGGGCCTGTATATGAAATGCAAGATTATATTGATTGGACAGAGGGAAAAGGGGTAGGCTCCTTGCTCATGTTGCCCACTTGTAAGAAATGATTTGTTGTTTGCTAAGAATCGTTTCTTAAACATCTTGTAGTTTGAGAGCTTTTGTATGCCATTAGCGCAGTATATTATTTAGTTAGTGTGATAAATCTTTGCTTTCACAAAATCTCCTGCAGGTGTGGAATGTAACAGAAGAAACGCCAGCTCCATCACCTTATGGTGCAACTTTAAAGGCTTTGGCTCAGGCATTATTCTGCATGGGGATGTATTTATTCCTCTCTCCACGTGCTTCAGTTTCGTTATTTAAAGAAAGCCGGTTCATGGAGTGGAACATTTGGAGACGTTGGGGATATATGTGGCTCTGTGGCTTTGCGGCAAGATGGAAATATTATTTTATATGGTCAATCTCTGAGGCAGCAATGATTATATCTGGCCTAGGCTTTACTGGCTGGTCTAACTCAAGACCAAAATGGGATCGTGCTGAGAATGTTAATATTCTTGGGGTTGAGCTTGCAGGAAGTTCTTCAGAACTTCCAGCAAGGTGGAACATAACTGTCAGCAACTGGTTGCGATTCTGTATCCTTTGACTTCCAGATGTGTCAGCCTGTGGTGTTAATTTTAATACTGAGCTGGAGTATTTAGGGTGTATACTTAACTATGAGAGAAGATGTCTATGAAAGACTTGTTGAGAAAGGCAAGAAGCCTAGTTTTTCCCAGCTGCTTATAACTCAAGTTGTGAGCGCTATCTGGCATGTATGTTTTCACAAATCTTGTGAATTTTGTCATTTCTCCGAAACAAGCATGTATTCACATCTGTTCTTTTCAGGGTCTTTATGCAGGTTATGTGTTCTTCTTTGTGCATACTGCTATCCTTATTGCTGGGTCACGAGGTATTTTTCATCTTCTTTTAATAAAAAGATTTATCAGACTGGCCGTCTAAAACCTGGATGTGAACTGTTTTCAGCAATTTACAGATGGCAAGTGGCACTATCGGAAAAGAATGTATTGATGAAGCGTCTTGTTTTGTTCTTCAACTTTTTGTACACGCACCTTGTTCTCAATTATGCATGCATAGGATTTCTGGTTTGTACCTTCTCACCCTCGTTCATTAAGTTGTGGACTGTAACGTGAATGTTCATCATGTGGATATCTTCCTCATCTGAAAACGTTTCTGTATATTTGCTTTGCTTGCTTGCTCCGTGTTTGGTTTTCCCATTTTGTGCTTATTGAAATATAACATGTTTTATGTGTGTCATGACGTAATTACTTGTATGTACAGGTGTTAAGCACACATGAAACATTGGGAGCCTATCGAACAGTCTATTATTTGGGCACTTTATTCCCCATAGCTATTACGATCATTCTTGGGAAGATTATTAAACCTCCCAGGAAAGCTGTATCAAAAGCCAAACGAGAAAACTGAGATTGATTTCTTTGGAGGACAATAACTGCGTGCAGGGAGGGGAAAGTACCATTTTTTTGCAAAACTATACATCTATTTGGATGAGGTTTTCAAACTACAAAATTGTTTTGACTGGGTTGCCCTATAATGGTTTGCTAAGTAGGAAAAATGAAAGCTGGGCATACATTATCTCAATGTATTATAACATGATTATTGCCCTCCATGCAACTTACTAATAAATTTGAACGTGGCAACATGAGTGACAAAGCTGGTAGCTTTTTGTTGGAAAATAAGTTGCTTCTTGTGGTATCATATTTGTCGGTAGAGGCTGGGGTCTCCAAGGTGAAGATTTCATACTCTATGTTACTTTCATGTTGGTGCATCTGTTTAGCAAGGTGCTTGATTGCAGGCAACAACCCTGCTGTAGTCTATTTTCTGCAGGTATGACAGCTTGTTTTGGAAGTATTTGGTGGTTGTTTCTACTTCGTTGTTTGCACTGGCAGTTCTAAAAATTTGAGAGTGATGACATGGTTTTACCTCAACGAATCTGGTTGATTTTTACCTGTTTAAGAAGGTACTCCAGTATATTAGTATTGGTATTGCCGTAGAGGTATAGCAAAGGAAGTAATGGAGCTAGGAGCGTCCAATGGGAGGTTTGGCTATTCTGTGAGTATGTAGACCTCTATTTTACTTTATTCTGTTTTTCAACAGCCTTTTATAGGAAAAAACATATATGTATGAGGGGTTTCATCTAATCATGCGCAAGCACATGGCATGTTCCCTATAAGCAGAGGTGCGTCCCTCTGGCTAAGGTTACGCCCATCCCTTGCTCTGCCCTCACGATTAACCATGAAACAAGCTCCTTTTCTTGATTGGGTATTAAAAATTTGTGACACCTCAGGTTTTTGTGAGTTATCCTCCATAGCCAATCCCTGACCGTCTAGAAGCCTCTCTTTGATTGAAAGACTGTCTAGAAGCCGCGCTTCAATCAAAATACCATGATCACTTACCTCATCAACTTCTATTTGAAA
Source organism: Isoetes engelmannii (assembly GCA_011763485.2). NCBI lineage: Eukaryota > Viridiplantae > Streptophyta > Lycopodiopsida > Isoetales > Isoetaceae > Isoetes > Isoetes engelmannii. The sequence goes on from JAANSK020144233.1 coordinate 4,283, forward strand.
TACATTATCACTTATCTCATCAAGTTGTCCACCATTGGCCTCTTTGCCATCTGGATTACTGAGCCGCTTGCTTGGGGTGGTTTCTTCCTTCCCTTGGGCGCACACACCCTCTTACTGGCCGCTGCTCTGTTGTCCAACATCATATTAATGCCTTGATCGTGCGGACCGACAAGGTATGGTATATCCCCAGGGGAGGGGGTGACCATGCCCTACACCCAATTTTGAGAAGCTTACACCTCAAGTGCTGCTAGTCAATCTTTTAAGGTTCTGACAATGGCCAGCTACAAGGCAGTGAGAAGCATCAGTTTTTTCGCATTATATTTGCAATCCTTATTTTGACATTAATACTGCACCGTAAGGTAGCAAAAGATAGCAAAATTGTTAAGGCTAATACACTTTATATCAGGTGCATTGTGATAAATAAGTGTTCTTGTAGCAAATGCACCGAGTAAAATGCATGCAACAATTAGGGAGTTGAATTCATTGTTGCATCCAAGATTTTCACAACAGATATAACATAATGCATGGGAACTTCTTGTGCAATGCATAGGATCAATAATGTCATGGGCAAGATGCTTGAAACATCCACTTTAGATTCAGATGGAAGTGTACAATTGGGGTATAATATTGGACATTCTTATATACCAAGACCTCGGGTTATAATATTGGACATTCTTATATACCAAGACTCGTAATTTTACAACAGTTGCATACATTTTCCATATTTATCCATGCATTTTTATTTTATTTTATTTTATACAAGTTCAACTAAACGATGCAGAAGGATGCATGTTATTCACTCTAGTTGTGATAATTTAAAGGCCAAATTATGAAGCATGTTATTCACTCCACTGTACTAGTTATGATAATCTAAAAGGCTAAATTATGAAGGAAGAAGGCCAAATTATGAAGGAGGAATGTGTGTGGATCCACCTGTAACCTTTATGTGGTAAAAAGCCATAGAAAGTAGGTACTCGTATGTTCTTTTTTAAGCTTACCAAAAATCAAATGCTCGAGAAATTAGAACTTGTGATTGTTTCCACATAAAAAGACAAATCTTAAAGCCTCCTACACTTTTTGCACGAGTAGACCTGCTTGAAGGCATATATTGTTGCATAGATGAAAGCGTGTCAATAAAAATGCTACGATGGATATGCTTTGGTTTTGCTAGCAATAGGCATGTGTAAGACAGTAAATGAGATAGAACAAATGTTATAGGCTATTATGCTTTCAAAACCAACTGCCATGTCTTTAGACTATGATCTATACAAAACTATCAGTTACACATTTTTGACAACCATATCTTATTGTGAATGATGTGCCTTGTTAAAATGATGCTAATTGTCCTTTAAAATTGTTCAAAAAGGCCCACTTGACGATTGCATGTTGTACACCAAATTACCTTCCTCCTGGAAATCTTATTGTCACTTCTTGAGCACTGCTCCCATATTTCTCTTTAAAGAAACTCTTTTTTCCTCATAGTTTTCACCTTAGACTGATTTAGTTTTCACCTTAGACTGATTTGGAGGTTCATTCTGCTTGAGCTTTATCTATTCAACAACCTGTATGATGGAAATATAAGTTGCCAATGCAACAAACCAAAGTAAACTACTATCACTTTAAAGAAGCTATCCAGCTAAGGCTAGCTATTACAAATTGACAAAAGATCAAACAAGATGATAGGTTGGATGAAGATTGTATTGTATTATAGATAAAGAATTTCAAAAATTGCTAGGAATACCTGTACTCTTGGCTTGCACCGTAGGGGAGGAGGCAGAAAAATGACAACTTTAACAAAATTCAGACTTATTCAAAATTTATAGACTTCAAGGATGCCATTATAAGATTGTATCAATTCTTTTAACTCTTCTTGATATTAATGATTTTATAACTTTATCTTTAAATTAAAGGTATGATGGTTGTCAAAATATAAACTGTATTTCTATAGTAATTTTTACTGCAATTTATCTAAAACTTTATTTTTATATAGAATAACTCCAAAATAGAAATATTAATTTAGTGATCAAACAAATTTAAGAATTGGTATGAAAAAATATGTAATTTGTAAATGAACCATTGTAGTTTGATAAGTGATTGAATTAATAGGATTATAAGTATTTGACGATCTACAAATTCTAACACATATCATAATTAACATATTAAGCGTTATAATAAGTTTAAAATAGTAATCTACAAACAATATTTAAGAATCGCATAGATATGGTTTGGCAAATGAAATATACTATTAAATTATATGTATTAAACTTATGTATAATCTAGGCTAATATGTGTGATACTTATCGAAATTCAAAAAATTGTCAGTACTTAGTATTATACGATTGCTAAAATTTTAAATAATTTTAATTTTTTAAACTATTAGTTTTGTTCGCTATTCTTCATAAGATAGATTAAGATTTCATCAACCTTGAAATCTCAAAAACTTGAGGAAAAATTATATATTATATTTTCAAAATATTTAAAGCAAGTCCTAGGTTGAATTTAAATAAATAATGAAGTCTATACTTTAATAACAAGCTTTTAGATAATTCATCATTGATGACATAATTTATAAATGCGTTAAGAAGCTATTTTAAATATTTATATCAACAATAATAGAAAATCTAAAAAATGGTAATTTAAATATAAAGTTTATTATTTTCAACCTAAAACGTCTATAAAAAAACTTTTAGAACTGTTAAGAGTTTGCAAATTGTGAAATCCTTATAATATTATTAAGCCATTCGCTTGAGAAAAAAGAATGTCTTTCTCAAACTGTCTAATTCTAAATAGGTCAAGTAAAATTTAGTTTGAAAAAAAACTTTACGATTCGATAACCATCTTACTTTTAATTTGAAGTTAAGTTTGTATAACTCAAACTATTAAATTTATTAATATTAGAAGAGTTAAAGAATACATATAATCTTATAATGACATCCTTGACGTGTCCAATTTTTTTTGAATATATGTCATAAGAGGGACCTGTAGCAGTTGCTTTTTCTTTTTCTTCTCAAGCACTTTGTCGGCGTAGTCTCAACAGAGATCTCTATCAGCAAAACTTTTAAATAAAAATATGTACCCATCTTCCTTGAAATCAGGATCCATATAAAAGTTGAGCTACAGCTTCCTTCATATCGGTGTTTCCTTATTAAAGTGATAACCTCTTATTGTAGAGAAATTCACAAGGAACTCGGCTCCCGTCTTTGGAATCCATGTAAAACTCTTGTAGGTCAAGAGAAGTGTCCCATCAATACCTTTATGCTTGGCCTTCGCTGTTACTTTGAAAGCCTTTTCCATTAGGGATTTTTTGGGGTTATGAGAGGTCTTTGAGATGATGCCACATAGGAAATTGCTTAGCCAATCAAAGAAAAGGACTTGACAGAAACGGTTATTTATTTGCTAGGTGTCATGGCGTGAGTGGATACGAGTTATTGCCCTGCCCTGCCCGCTCTGCCCAGGTGCCCTAAAATTTTTGTCTTTTTTCCTACGAAAATAAGGAAGAGACAAAATTGGAACCAGGAAAAGACAAAATAAATAAAAAAACAAACTCCAAGGGAATCCAATTTTCCCTCCTGCCCACGTTCCCTCCCATGCTTTTCATTCTCGCTCGGATCTTTACAGATTAGAGATTAGGTTTAGGTTTCGCCCAGCCTGAGAGCATGTCGGAATGCACATTTCAACTCTTTTGATCCATAACACAGGCGCTTGCATGCATTGTGAGGGGGGGTATTGCAGATGAACGTGGGCAGCACATGCACATGAACACGGCATGCATTGGTATGAGAAATTTTTAGCTTGTTTATCAAGTTTGATCTTTGGTTGTCTGTTATATTCATTTGATGTATTGGTGTTTTTGTTTTTCCAGATATCCAACAAGTTTGTAGATTTCTTGTTTTCAAAGGTAGAATACGGATTCCCATTTTAAATACATGTTTCTCTCTTTACTTGTATTCTAATACAGTTATTTTGATGATTTGCAGTTGCCAATGGAAGAAACTATTACCTCTGTTGTGATTGAAAGGCCGGATGCAGACCCAATAACAGTGTGTGTTGGCTCATTTGTTATAATGCAACCATCAATGAGAGGTCCCCATAAGGTCAAAAGATCTAGATTAAATGCTTGAAGGTGCACTACAAAGCTAAAGTTAAAAAAAAATCAGAAGCATGGGAAGCAGCTTCTAGTTCAGCATTTTTATGGTACTTCTGATTTAAAAAAGTGCAAGTTTCCTAAAAGACGTGGTTTTCCCAAGTTGCAACCAAATTGTAAGTTGTTTTTCTATTCCAATCTTCTTAGTTTCTTTCTGTTCTGCTGCAATAATCATTTATTCCAGTAACTTTTTGTAGAACTTTGCTAACTCTAGTATTTCCTTACTCTTACCACTAGGGCTGTGCTTATCAGACCAGAAAACCTGGTTAATGCTGAATGTATAACCAATACATTCCATTGTTTCCATTTTGAAGTGGGTTCAGTAATATTTGAAGGCGATCACTCAACTGAGTTGCGAGATAGGTCAATATATTTCTGGAAACATTTCTTTTATACAGAGCTGGAAAAAATAGTAGAAGTTCCTCTGCCTAATCTCGCTGATATGGTTTCTGTACCAAAAAAAGATATGATGTTGATGTTAATGAAGAAGAAGTTGTGGACCGAGATTCATGCTGCATTGAAAGAAAGATCAGGTGTATGTGGTCACGTAAAAGTTGACATGTGCATTGAGTTCTTTATTTCCTTGTTTAGCTCTGTAACCTCCGTGAAGAAGACACCTAAGATGCTAACAATTGCAACTATATCTGATGACATATTAGATTCTGTATTTCATGAGAAATGGGACACTAGGCTTCATGATAAAGGTGCTGATCATATTGAATGCAGAATCAGTCGCAACACGCTACGGCTCAGGTATTGTTTAAGGAAACAAACCTTGTACCTTACCTTCAAGTATAGAAGATGGTGCAGGGTTTTGGAAAGCCACAAGTGGAGATGGGTGCCCCTAGATCAAGATGAATGCGACGATACACATTCAGAAGTGGTTCAACTTCCTATTCATATGAATGGGGAACTGTTTAAGACAGTTGATGTTGAATCAAAATGGTCCTTATTTGATATTCGTCAAAGATTGGAAGTAGAAAGCGATTTAAGCTATTTCAAGTTTGCTGTAAATGGGGTAAAGATTGGGAAGCGAAGAGAGGAATTTATGGAAGTGAAGGATTGTCTACCTCTTGTTGTTACCTCATTATATGAGTAATAAAGGGATTTTTGTGAAAGATTAATGGATTGTATCTTCTAGAAATCAATATATATGAAACTCCTGATTTTTGGAGTTCTTATCATTGTTGAATCTTTCCTTTTGCATTCTATTCTTATGGTCAAATTTTCAGGTCAAATTTTCAGGTCTGCAGTTTGCATTGGCAAATCTTGGAGCGATGGTATTGGAGAAGCTTGATCAAGTCAAGTTTATTCAGAAAATAGGCCAAGTAGTTCTGTTTGTAACAGTTGGAGAGCTGGTCTGATATGACTCTGGCAGATGTGTAGCACAGGAAACGCTGGTTAATTTTCCAGCAATAATGTGTAGACTGAGCTCGATATTTTTTGTTGGCTTATAAAATTTTGAGCTTTTCTAAGGATGGTGAAGATACAGATGCAGCTTCCTGAATGCACTCGAGATGGACAGTGGAGCACTTTGCAGATAGACGTCCTCAGTGATATGTTGGCTGCAGCAACACGAGCTTGTGATCCTCTCACAACTTGGAGTGCAGCAGCTCGTCTTCTTAGATTCCATTACCCTCTGATCACTCCTTATTCGCAGATTAGTCTGGCTAGTGCATTGGCAGCATCTTCTGCAAGATTTCCCATTGGAACACGATGTCCTGATCCTGGGCTTCCTTTTATAAGGTTTGGCTCTTACTCACTACATGACTTTGCATTTTCATTCACTATTGAGAAGACGATAATATTACTACGTCTATGCCTATCCTTTACTCTGTCCTTTTACTGTTTGTTGTTAACCTGTCTTTTTACATGTGCCTCTCACATGGTTCACCTATCCACAAGTGTCTGTACAAAGGTTGTAAAATGTATTATCCCCAGGGACAATAGCAAGAGACAAATAATGACCTCAAATAACCTCTGCCTGTGAGATGTGGCCATCTTTGTACCCAGATTGATTCTTCATTCCGATGCCATACTGGTTGTTGGCTTCTCTATTTGAAAAGTTGTAATTCTCACATGCTATTTTAAACTAGATTGACATAAGGACCAAGTTTCTACATTGACTCTCTCACAAATTTAAATGGTATTGGTTGAGAAAAAACTTTGGTGGACAAATTAGATAAGAGATCAAAGGTTTGGATTGGTTAGGAAGTGACCCAATTCTGGCCTAGCAAGTTCAGAAATATTCACAAGTTGTGAACTTCTGAAAGTTGATTGGCAGTAGAATGTTATGACCGTGTGTATAATTTGCATGTGCTTGCAATAGTTTTGAGTGGGCATTTAAGCTTAACGGAGATTATCACTCAAGTATTTGAGCTTTTTGAAAAGGATTTGAAGCATGTTGATGACTGTAGCTTAACTCTAGTTGCTTGACTCCATACATAGCTTAAGATTAGTGACCCCATGTAGGGAAAAGAGCCAGAACTGATTCTATCTAGTTTATTAGGTCAAGAGGACTTTAGTCTAAGCGAGTGTTTGATTAATAGTAGAGAACTTGACTGGATTAGACCCCAAGTCTTCCATCCTTAGAGCTAACATTAACACTTGGTATGCTAAGGTGATTTTATATTCTTTGAGAATTATACGACATGGTCTAAACAAAGAGAATGGGAGTCAAGTTACCATGTATCTCTAGACTTTAATGTTATAAGTGTGTAAGTGTTGAGAGAACTTATAGCATTTACACGTGTCCAATCAACTAATGTGGCTAATATAACTTGGGGTGCTCCCCACATAAACATTTGAGTTAAAGGTTTTCACATTTACACGTTTGTCCAATTTACTAATGTAGCTAATGTAACTTGGGGTGCTCCCATAAACATTTGTGTTAAAGGTTTTCGTGGTTGAGAAACATGGTGGGCCTATATTGCTTTATAGCATTTACACGTGTCCAATTAACTAATGTAGCTAATCCCCACATAAACATTTGTGTTAAAGGTTTTCACATTTACACGTTTGTCCAATTAATTAATGTAGCTTATGTAACTTGGGGTGCTCCCATAAACATTTGTGTTAAAGGTTTTCACATTTGTGTTAAAGGTTTTCACAATGGTTGTGGTTGAGAAACATGGTGGGCCTATATTGCTTTATAGCATTGCTTAGTCAAAAAAAAAAGTTAACATACACCTAACTTTTAACATTGCTTGTTAAACATGGTGACATAGGTCACATAGATTCTCCCACTAATGACCTATTATGTTGGGAGTTTGTTGGGAGTCCATACATGCTAAGGTGGCCATAATACTACAAGGGATTCTATGTTTGGAGTCTAGTTCCCCTATGGGCACTATTGGATTATTCCATTTGAGCACCCTAGGGCAAACACAAGTTTGCCATGGCCATTTGGCTTATTAAAAAAAATGTGTCAAGTACTTGTCAATGGTTTATATTGAATTCAGTGAAATTACATGTTAATGGTTATGTGGTTGCATTCAAGAAAAATATTGCTAACTAGTGTGATATAGATATTCAAGATAACTTGCTCATAAATCTCTATAAGTTAGCAGGATATTATTTAAGTACTTTGGAGAGGTGTGAATTCCTCTTTCTGATTAAAGTTATACGGTTGACAAAGATCTTTCTGATACATGGTGTCGGCAACAAAGATCATATATTGGGGTGTCAATTTGAGAAATGGCTAAAACATGTCAAGCAAAGAGTAAAATTGGTCAGATTTATCAAGCACGGCCAATGTGTGTCAGTAACAAAGATCATGGATTGGGGTGCCAATTTGAGAATTGGCTAAAACATGTCAAGCCAAGGGCTACATCTTAGAATGTACATCTGTGCCTATTTTTGAATAAGCTTCTATACTTGGTGTACTTAGTTAATGATGAAGGGGGTGTACATCTATAGTTGGGGAAATATCATGAATAATGGTGCCCGTATGATTATATACCATAGGACTTAACAAGGACGCACCATAACATTGGGAAGGTTGTGGTATGTAGCAATTTTTTTAAATGACTTGGGGGCATCTTTTGAGAAAGTGGGTGTCATGTTATTCTATATGTGTGTCCCATTCAGTCGGATGACCATCATTAGGGCTTAAACATGACATACATTAACTTGGACTTGGACTTTGCACAATTTTGTGCATGTGAGTACAAGGTTTGGATTAATCATTGCCTTGTGGACATCTTGGTTGGCCAAATGGGTGAGGACACTAGCGGCTAACACAAGTTTGTATAAAGATGGATGACCATAATGCTTATGCATAATTTACACATGACTAGTGGCCTCATGACAATCTGGACTAAAGTGAATTAGCCTAGGTTTGGTGGCCCACATGGCATCTCATAGAACTAGAGTGGGAAGCCTACACATAATAATTGCCTCACTAGTTCACACGGGATGCCAAAATGGCTGAGTGATCTGCTACTTGGAAGTGGTAGTTGGGGTGAACACTTGGGTAACTGAATGATAGATGGATACACTTTCTAGATTGAACCTTTGATTTGAATTTTCCTTGTCTAATTATGGCTCTAACATGACATCTTATGGAAAGGGGTGACTTTGACTCTAACATGCAATGTTTAATATGGCTGTAACTGGACATTGTGTGGAAAGGGGTGACTTAGACTCCAGTATGCACATTGTACAAGTATGGGTTTCCCTGGAACAGGAGAAACATCATCAGTAGTACACATGGTGCAAGATTAACCATGGGACAAAGTGACAACTTTGGTCACCACTCAAATTGAAGAGCATCATTATAGGTGTAACACTTAGAGTGGCTCGATTACCATGGTTATTATCATGGTAGTCAATGTTTGATTTATTTCCAATATTTACTTTGGGGACCATTAGGTTGGTGTATGAGCTATACGACTACATGGCCACAAAATACAAAAGCTAGGAGCAATGGTTTATGACCTTGGCACTTCATCCCTATATTATTTCCTCAAATGTGGCTCATATCCCAACACTTTAGAGACTGTGAGGACTAAGACAATCTTGGACATGCAGTCCTAGCAAGTATAACAGTCGCACATGCCACCTTATTTTAATTCTATGAAGTGTCGAGTGAGAGACATAAGCTGGGCTAGTTAACTCATCACACGATCTCCACAAGGACTCTAGTCTCCCGCAACATTATCGAAAGCCAAATTAGTGGGTAGAGGCATAATGCCATGTTTGAGCCAGAATCAAGACTGGTCATATGGGCAATTTAGAAAATGCATATCCATACCATAATCTGATAAATACATTATCAGATTGCCATCATTGATGCTTACCACCAATTTAGCCACAGATTATGAGTTTTACACTCTGTTTTGTCCTGGCACACCCACATGCTCTATTGAGCCAAATACTCACAAGATACAGGCCCTCCATTGTACCTCTACAAAGTGCCAACTTAGTAATTCTATAGTGATCTAGATTTTCACATATTCTAGTCTCATCTAATGATATCTAGACATTTAATTAACATGCGTATATCAATGTGACCATGCGTACAAATGTTTCAACTTGGTCAAATTAGGGGGTTCGATGCACAATATTTAAGGAACAAATACATAGTTACAATTTGTGCCTAATGGTTAGACAAAAAATGTAAGGGTCAAATTTAGGAATAATTTGATGGACCATGGTTGCAGGGTGGGCAAGGTAATATAGTTGAGCCTCTGCTAATCCAGCGTGAGTGGAGCCAGTTGAATTTGCATAACCAGCTGCACCCTATATCTAGGCATAATGCAAGTCATGGGCTAAGCTGCTATGTGATTCCTTTTTAAACATCTGGGTGATGCCAGTTACAGGGGTGATCCAGTATCTAAACTCATGGATATCCAAACTTTGAAAATAGGTTCGCTTGATGGAGATTAATATTGTCCCGGTAGTCTGCTAAGAAACACACATTCAATAACTTATTGCCACATGCTCAGGAATGTAACAGAAAAGTTGTTGTAAACACGTTATCACTAATGTAAGTTTACTAGTAAAAGTCAAATTGCACTAATGTGCACAATTCAAGTTATCTACTGTAGCTCACTAAGTTGGGTGTTACCATGCCTCAAAATCCCTATATATGGTCATGCAGACCCTGCTTACAATTCTCGGTCGATTTCATTTTCAAGAAATCACCCTCCTTCAATAGTGAGGACTTAAGATGTCAGAGTTCAGTATCGGATCTAGGCTGATATCTTCTAACATGTACAATAAATAAAACTTTGCAAAACATAGCGAGCTATGCAAACATACATCTCGGTCACTGTTCTCAAGAAGTAAACACACAGCTTGGTCATTTTTCACAAGAAATACCCGTGTATTCATCTTAATGTTTTTTTTTTTTTGAGGGCAAGGTTGTTTTTTCTATTCATCAGGATAAAAGATACATAAAGAGTGATGTCCCCGCCATTGGAAGGAAAGACATCATCAGTAGCAAAGGGCCTCAACTAAAGTGAGAGCACCTCGAAAAAAACTTTCTTTATAGAGTAGAGAGCATATAAACCTTACATTACAAGGCCATATAAATATCCTACAAACCCAAAAAGATCTGTACATCTTTAGCTCAATGAGCATAGTAGGAGGCATCCAAAAGATCTTGCAAGGTGAGATCCCGAACATCTGTGCTGCCAAACATGTTCAGCAGCTTGTCTAGCTTATAAGCACAGTATCCTGTACAGTCAAGTAGTAGCAGGACCCGAGCTTCCCTCTGTTGCTGCCATCTGTGGAATAGAGAGGTAAAATAAGGCTTAAGACCATTGTACCTCCACAATTCAGTACGTTTGAGCAGCATCTGGATGGCCATAGCATGAATGACTTCTTTTTTCAGTTGGATGAAGTGTGCTTCCTCATCCAG
>JAANSK020144344.1:0-15291 GCA_011763485.2 Isoetes engelmannii
AGTGAAAAAACAAAAGAAAAAACAATTTCGAGCTGAAATGGAATCACGAAATTTCCATTTTTAATGAAACTGTGCTTATTTACGGTAAAGCAGGCACTGGCAAAACATACGTCTCAAAAGCCATTTGCCTTTGCATACGAGGGTCAAGAAATATCGTCCTTCCATGTGCAGGTCAGGCTGCTAACGGGAGAGCCACACCAAAGAGACCACATCCATCCCACGTCGCACGTTGATCTCTTTAGCCAGCCAAAACAATGACCATGGACAATCCACCGGCAGTAGCAACCTTCGCTCCCTTTAAGACCAGCCTACTCGGCGACATTCAACAACTGCCTCTGCCTCAGCCTTACCCTCGACAAGATTGTCATTGACTTGCGTACCGAAGTCTTCGCGCATGGAAAACTTTACACAACACTCACTCGTATATGAAAGCGAGACAATTTGATTCTCTTAAGTGAAGACAACAAGACAAAGACTACAAGCAATGTCGTCTACAAGGAGCTCCTTCCATGAAAAACGTATGCACGCTGACAATATAGACGAAAGACCGATCCCCCAAGGGAATCGATGCTGCTCCTACACTGCGGGCAATTCGCCAACGGCTTCACATGGGTCCAACTCCTATGGGCGCGCAACAGCATTGTTATAATCACCCTCACGACATCTCGACATATAGTAAGATAAAATAAGTGTGGTAAAATAAGTGTTATAAAAAATAACTCAAATGAGTATAACTTGTGCATTTCAACTCCTTGTTGGAAAGATCATATCCTGATCTATAATGTTTGTGAAGACAACATTTTTTTTTTTTTTTTTGAAAGATTAACTTCCATTGAAACTAAAAAATATGAGGTACATTACATGGCTATGTCGTTTACAGCCACTACATCTCAATGCGAGAGTGTAGAAGCACAACGCATAGCCTATAGACTTCCTACTATATCAAATTGATGCGAAAAAAACTCTCCCTAGTTGGAGGGATAGGTCTCAATCCTTCATTACAGCTCTTTGCTTCTCAAGCTTAGATCTCAACATGTCTAAGATCTTGGCCGGATGTACGTATTCTTGGGAGAAGACCATTAATCTCCTCCTCTTCCACAAGATCCATAACAACCAGGCCTTACAGATATGTATTGCATGTCACTTCAAAGAGCTCCACTCTAATGGATAGAGCCCTAAAATGACATCTCTGATTGGTATGTTACAATCAAAGGTATCTAAAACTCTCCTCCAAATAGGCTGGATATCCGAACAATGAATAAAACAATGTTCGATAGTCTCTTCCGCCATGTGACACAAGGGACATTCAGGTTGCAAGTCTCATACAAACTTACTCACCAAATGATTCGCCCTTGGGACTGTGAACTATCTGCCATAATAAAGTATTTACACGTGGAGGGAGAACACTCTTCCAAATACTACTCCATAACCGCTTGAGTTCTTGTGTCTCTAGCTGAGTATTCCACTTAGCAGATAGCTGTAACACTTCATTATGGTGAAGTAATCTATAGCAAGTAGAAACAAAGGGGCCTTCCCGTAAAGAACTATGAGTCACTATAAAGTTGCCCACCATAGGCCTGGCATACAGTGGAATATGTACAGCCACTAGTTCCCAAACCTTCTTGTCTTGTGCCCTTAGAGTGAACTTACTTTGAAACTCGTCTTAAGACAACAACAATCCTTGAGAATACCAATCCCCACTATGGTTCACACCTGATGATGATATTCTCCTCACATTCCTTACATCCACTTGCGAGAACAACGGTTTCGGATCTCCATCAGTTGTGATAGCTAACCACCAAACTGGCATTGCAACAGAGTGACAATTTTCAACGCTTAAACTCCACAAACTCCTAACACATTCTCATGCTTCTAATAAGCCTCTTAGAAAGGGGGATGCTCCCTTATAAGCTCTTAATCCGTAAAACAAAGCCCACGGGAGCTCAGCTCGCATTGAAGCTTTGCTACATGGGACACAATGGAGCAATGATTGATCAATTGCAATCCAGGGGAATTCACTCTACCATTCAGTAATTGCCAAATGAACTTACTTATTAAAACTTTACTATGAAGAGCAAAGTCTAGCATACCCAGGTCGCCGTGTGATTTAGAGATACATCATTTATTCCAAGCTATCTTACAGTCCGCCCCTTCTTCATTTCCCCCCAAATGAAATTCCGTATAGTCCTTGTTATTCTCTGTACAATACCTGCTGGAGCTAGTAGAATTGATGCTGCATAAACATGTGTACTACTCAGCACAGATTTAGCTACAGTTATTCTGCCCGCCAAGGATAGCTTAGAGACCTTCCACCAATTTAAGTGTTTATCAAGACCCAACATGATTTCGTCCCAAAAATCTTCAGCTGACCTACTAATGCCCACAGGGATACCCAACAACTTAGACGAACCACCATGTGGGATGAACTTCCAAGGATAATCATGTTCAGCTATGGGCAAAGGCTCTTCCAATGGCCATAACACAGCACATTTACTCCAATTTAAAAAGCAGCCCAATGTTAGAGTAAAAGAATCTAACAGGTCCTTAGCATTTGATAAGTTACCTTTCGACGCCTCCAAAAATAGAAAAATGTCGTCAACGTACTGGTTACATACTTGTTGAGTGCCGTCATACATCATTAAACCAATAATGATATGATCCTTTACTGCTGAGAGTATCAATTGAGATAGGCCTTCGGCTACTATATCAAACAAAAAAGGGGCCAAGGGGCAACCTTGTCTAATACCTCTCCCTACTGGAAAAATGAGCGATGTTTCCCGAGGAAAGACACAGTTGAATGACTAGATGTCAATAACTTCCTTATCACTGACGTAAAACCTTCCCCACAGCCAAAGGATAGAAGCATCTTTTCAAGAAAAGACCAACTCACGCTGTCATGAGCCTTCTTAAAGTCAAGCTTTAAGTAAATTACCCTCTGTTGAGTTCTCTTTGCCCAATGCAGACCCTCAAACGCCGCTGCTATATTGCTGAGAATGCTCCTCCCATGAAGGAATCCATATTGCACCTCAGAGATATGTTCTTGCAAAACAGGTTCCAACTTCTCTGCTACGCTTTTGCTAAGATTTTGTAGAACGACGACAATAAAGTAATTGGTCGCCAGTCATTTATGGTTCTCGGTTCTTTTAACCTTAGGTATCAACGTGATGCATCTAGTATTCAATCTCTTGTCTAATCAATCTGCCTGTAGAAATTTCTGATATGCATCGTATACAAAGGGTCCTATCCAATCCCAACACTGTTGAAAAAATTCTGCAGGGATACCATCTAGTACATGAGACTTATCTTTTGCCAGCAAGAAAGTAGCATCCTGGATCTCTTGAAAACTCAAAGAGCGCTCCAACATCTGCCTTTGCTCGTACAAAACTTTGGGGCGAACTTTAGAGAGAACTAAATCTTCAAAGCAATCCTGAAATGCCACCCTTTTTTGCTCGAAAAAGTCTCTAAAATGATTATACAATGCCTCCTTAATCTGTTGTGGGTCCCTTACAACTGATCCATCCTCCATCTGAAGGGACGTAAGTCTGGCCGATTGTTTTCTTTGCCTTGCCATTCTGAAAAAAAAACTTATTACATTTATCTCATTCCCGCAACCAGTTCAAACCAGCCTTAATCTTAGCCTCCTTAGCCTTTATTGTTTCCAGTTCCCTAATTTCTCTGATGATCTCCTTTTCTTTGGTGCCAGCCTGAATGCCATCTTTCCTAATCTTTGCAAGTTCACTATAGAGACTCTAGTTGCTCTCTTTCAACCCTCACCTTATTTTTGCCCCATTCCTTAGCAAAATTTTTGATAGCTGCCAATGAAGAGACCATGGCTTCCATGCCAGTTTTGTGTTCACTTTCTACAGACCAAACTTCCTTGCACCACCGTTTGAATTCTTCATCCACCAACCACCTAGTGTTCAACTTGAAAACAGTCATGAGGGGTTTGACATTCTCTAGCGGGTTCTTACTGATCACCTGCGGATTATGGTCGGAAATAGAATTTTCCAAAAGATTATGACGATATAGGGCATGACAAATATCTAATGCCAACTGATTTACATAGCATCTATCATGACGAGCATATGCTTTTCCTTTTCCAACCCACCCATTACACCATGTGAAGCCAGCATCTCCCTGTATCTCTGACAAATGGAGGGCTGTGAGCATATTCATTCAATGTTATAGCTTAGAACCAGATACTATCCCCATAGTATTATTTGTCCTATCTGCCCTACTCTCCACCATGTTAAAATCTCCTACTACCAACCAAGCTATATTATCTGCATAGCTCTTAATCTTACTTCTAATGAAAGCCCATAATGCACCTCGTTGCTTTGGGTTATTGTGAGCATAAATATTGACAATTCCCCAAATTTGCCCATTATTTTCTTTCCAGGTAATTATACAACGATCTGCAAAAGTGGACAACACTTGAATGTCCTTCTTCCAAGCTATGAGGGCTCCTGCACTAGACCTCCCGCACAATTCCCCAAATTTGCCCATTATTTTCTTTCCAGGTAATTATACAACGATCTGCGAAAGTGGACAACACTTGAATGTCCTTCTTCCAAGCTATGAGGGCTCCTGCACTAGACCTCGCGCTGGATGGGGCAATTCCAATGAAGTCACCCCCGACTAAACTTAACAGTTGACCAATATCCTCATGCCTACATCTATGCTCTTGTAAACACACACTGTCTGGTTTAATTCTAGCAAGTGCTAAAGATAATCTGCTACCTTTCGCCTCAGAGGATTTCACTCCCCTGATGTTCCAACTTAAGATCTTTTTATCCATTCTTCAACACAGATTTCTTTCTCTTAGCCTTGAACCTATCACCTTCTAGCAATATGTCCCTTTCGTCCATTCTGCTCTTCCTTCGAATTTCACATGAAACTTTTTTGTAGGAAAATGTTGAATTGCCTATAAAAAACTATCACCTTCTAGCAATATGTCCCTTTCGTCCATTCTGCTCTTCCTTCGAATTTCACATGAAACTTTTTTGTAGGAAAATGTTGAATTGCCTATAAAAAACTTTTGTAGGAAAATGTCTGATACATTAAAAGTTTTCTAGGAAATTGCATGTAGAATTTTTGGATTGCCTATAATATTCTAATTTTGCCAAATTTGTTCCTGTACTACTAAGAACTTCCCCTAAGAACTTCCCCTCCACTGGCTAGAGTTGAAATTTTAGCCATAACAACTGTTGTTGAGCATTTCTAGTTGCGGACCAAAGTTGAGTATTTCTCGTTGGAAACTGAACTATGGGTTGTAACCATAGACCCCCCTTATGTGAGGGCCATATGGCCATGGCCAAAATTGCTTGGGCGTGCACGCATATAGCCTAAACAATTTTTTTCCCCATTAACGCCCTTAACACCCTCCTTTGAAGGCCCTTAACACCCTCTTTCGAGGGCTTACTCCACTAAATTGAACAACATAAGCAAAGACCCTAAGGCATTATAGGCCTTTGTGACAATTCCCAAAGGCCTTGTAAGTATGGTATTCCTCAACCTTCATTTGACATATTCGAAAATATGCTGGGATCAATGTAAATTTGATGTATAATGAAAACTTCATCATAGATTATCTTAGTTCATTTCTAGATAGATGCATGAGGTAACGGACAATGAAGATGAACAATTTATTGCAGCAGCTATATTTTAGTCCAGGAAGTTATAGACTGCCAAATTTTAGAGACACATAGCCTAAACGCAAAAGTGTGGATCCTGAATCACTCCACCCAGGCCCTGAAAAGAAAATCTAAGAGCACGCTCATATTGCAAAAAAATATAGTTCATTATTCCCTCTGATATGTAATAAGACAAGTCCGTTCAAAGTGCTGCCTCTCACCTTTATAAGTTACTCATTACAAATGCCGCACCCATGCTCTTAATACACATAGCAATCCGGCAGTTCCTTCAGTCTGAGAGCAAAAATGTCAATAACAAGAAGCCCCCTCTCCTCTCCCCCCTCCCCAAAGAAGTTGTAAGAGTTTAGATCCCTCTAACAATGCCCGCTTGTTTAGCTACTATCGGTAAAATCGGCATCAATCACGTCATCAGAGCCAGGTGGTTTTGGAGCTCCAGAGGCTGCAGAATCTGATCCTGGTGGAGAAGGACCCGCACCGGGTGCACCTTGACCATACATCGATTGTCCAATTTGCATTAGCTCCTGGTTAAGGGCTTCCATGGTAGATTTGATTGCTTGCACGGACTCCCCAGCAAGAGCATCCTTTACTTCTTTGATTTTGGCTTCAACCTTTTCTTTAACAGGAGCAGGAACTTTATCGCCAAACTCCTTCAGCTGCTTTTCAGCTTGATATACCATAGAATCAGCCTGGTTTCTTGTGTCAATTGCTTCTCTCTTTTCCTTATCTTCTTTGCTGAATTTCTCAGCATCATTAACCATCCTATCCACCTATAAGATAAAAGAAAAATGAGTATAACCGTATTAGAGTAGAGTGTATTAGAGTAGAGTGGAGTGAACGAGAAACGAGTAAATGAGAACATGTATTGATGCTTTACCTCATCCTTTGGAAGTGTACTTGCGCCTGTAATAGTAATGTCCTGTTTCTTGCCAGTCCCTTTATCTGTAGCACTTACAGACAGAATGCCATTTGCATCAATGTCAAATTTAACTTCAATCTGTGGAACTCCCCTAGGAGCTGGTGGTATCCCATCAAGCCTGAAACTTCCAAGAGACTTGTTATCTCTAACAAATTCACGCTCTCCTTGAAGTACATTAATTTCAACACTTGTTTGGTTATCGGCTGCGGTGGAGAATACTTCTGACTTGGAAGTTGGAAGTGTGGTGTTTCTGGGAATAATTTTAGTCATCACACCTCCGAGTGTTTCTAGTCCAAGTGAAAGTGGAGTTACATCCAAGAGCACCAAGTCGCTCACCTCACCTGCTAATACACCAGCCTATAAGACAGAAAAATCCAACATGTTACTACTGGAAAGTCAAGTCATGGCCTTAACTTTTGAAGAGATTACCAACCTGAACAGCAGCTCCAAGTGCAACTACCTCATCCGGGTTAACCGTCACATTAGGCTCTTTTCCTGTCAACTTTCTTACAAGCTCAACAACAGCAGGGATTCTTGTTGAACCACCAACCAAAATCACTTCATTGATATCATTAAAGCTCAGTTTTGCATCCTTTAGAGCATTTTGAACTGGAGTACGAGAACTATAATATCGTAGCATGACGAAGTTAGAATATATATTGACAACCTACATTACAAGAAGTTCAAAACTCACCGGTCTAACAGATCTGAACAGAGTTCCTCAAACTTTGCACGTGTTAGTGTGCAATCTATATGTTTAGGGCCATCAGCGGTAGCGGTTATAAAGGGGAGGCTGCAATCAGTTAACTTAAGTCAGTAAAACTATAATATAAAGGGCAGACTGTAACCAATTAACTTAAGCCAGTATGTCTATATGCTTTACATGCAACTTCAGAGGAACAGCAAGATAATGACCTGATACTTGTCTGTGTAAGGGATGATAGTTCGATTTTGGCCTTCTCTGCTGTCTCTGTAAGTCTTTGCAATGCTTGTTTGTCCTTCAACAGGTCAATACCTTCGTCCCGCTTGAAGTTCCCAGCCAACCAGTCCACAATTCTCTGTATTCACAATGAAAAGAAAAGTTGCAATGAATGATCAAGCCCTGCTCGTGTTAAAGAAGCAGTGACAAAAGCCGTGCTACTTGATAATCATACCTTGTCAAAATCATCCCCTCCCAAATGAGTATCTCCTGAAGTTGATAGAACCTCAAAAACACCATCACCCACTTCCAAAACTGCATAATTGTTCAAAATGAAGTTAAGTTCCAAGTCGATTATCTTTAAGAACTATATTACTAGAAAAATGTGCATAATTTAAAGATTATCCGTTGATGAAAAAAGAAATAAGCCTGACTGTACTATTTGCTCCCAGCATCAATAAAACCAGCAATGGTCTCAACATATCTAGATTATAAACATTCCAATTTCTAGATAAATGTAAAAATAAAAAACGAGATGAGGGAACACAAAAGGCATCAAATACCAACCAGATACATCGAAGGTGCCACCTCCCAAGTCAAAGACCAAAATAGTCTCACTAGCTTTCCTCTCAAAGCCATAAGCAAGAGAGGCTGCAGTTGGCTCGTTGATAATCCTCAGTACATCAAGACCTGCAATTCTGCCTGCATCCTTCGTAGCAGTACGCTGAGAGTCATTGAAATAAGCTGGCACAGTAATGACGGCCTTGTTAACTTTATCATTCAGAAATCTTGAGGCATCGTCCACAAGTTTCCTCAAGACCTGTATATAAAATGTTCAATCATCAAACTCTACAAGACCTTAAAAAATACCTTAAAAGCATGTCAATACAACTTACCTGTGCAGAAATTTCCTCTGCAGCAAATTGCTTGCCAATTGCAGGGCAGTCAAGCTTCACATTTCCATTATCATCCTTAATAACTTTGTAAGAAACCTGCTTAGACTCTTCGCCCACTTCATTCATCTTCCTGCCAATGAACCTTTTAACGGAAAAGAATGTATTCTCTGGGTTAACAACAGCTTGTCTTTTAGCAATTTGCCCAACAAGGCGGTCCCCATTTTTTGTATAAGCAACCACGGAAGGGGTAGTCCGTTGGCCCTCAGCATTAGTAACAATGGTGGGTTTTCCCCCCTCCATAGCTGCCACGGCAGAATTAGTAGTTCCCAGATCAATACCCACAACCTTTTCATTGACAACCTTGACGGGACCTCTGGAAGCATTGGAAGACCTTCTGTGACCATATTTTCTGGCGCGAAGGCTACCAAAGGAACCGGTCATAAAGGAGACTCTGTTTTGGGTATTGCTGCCATATACAAAATTGGAAGAGAGGCCATTCTGCTTAGGCTTACAGGCGCCAGCTCCAAGAGAAAAATGAATTTGGGAAGCTGCTGCCATGGCCAAAGCTTGGGAAGAAGGGATTGGCTTATCTTCTCCGGCGAAAATAACCTAAAAGAAGAAGAACAAGTTCCTATGGTTTTAACAGGGGGTTTATATTTGATTTTATGTGTGTTTTGGCATTTCTAAAGGGAAGGAAAAAGAGTACTAATGGCGTGGCACAATCTCCTTCACCTCTTTTGTAGATAACGTGAGCCCCTAGTGTTCTCCAGAACCTTCTAGTCCCCACATCCCCACGTTGATCCTTCTTGACCGTCTGTTAGGTGTCTCTTCTTTCATTTTTCAACAAAAAGACCAGCAAAAGTAAATAAATGAAATTTAATATGCTTTTGTTCTAAAGCTTTAATATATGCATAAAATAGCTTTTGCCAATAAGGAGAGAGCAACCTTCTCTTCTTGGTTCGAGAAATTTTTCGGAACCTTGTAACCTACCGTGTGAATTTCGCAATTCACAGCGCAATTTAGAAGCATCAAAAAGTTTTCCCGTTAAAAATACTGATTTTTCTTGATATTTCTGGCAGGAATTAGAGGGGAAGTATGTAGCTGGTAAGTTGGGTTAGATCCATTCAATAGGAAATTTACCGATTATGCTCGAAAACTTTCCCAAACCAAGCATCTGTTTCTTTGCTAAACAAAACAAACAAGAGCTCTAATATTATTGCTAGAATGCTCGAAAATCTCGTACGGTGATGACACCTGGATGGTGGCGCTAAAAGTGCTGCCCCTAATGATGCCTTAGGACCAGGACTTCCTAGCATTGGATCCTATTCCAGGCCACAAAATGAGATGTGCCACATAAGTTTTGCTCAACGGAAGCGAGGAAGGTTGGTAGAGAACCGCAACATGCCTCAAGTTAAGCGTGTTTTGGCTGGAGTAGAACTAGGATGGATGACCTCCCATTCTGCCAAACAAACTATATGGTTGGGGGTTCTACCAGCCATGACCTTCAAGGTAGTAGAACTTCTATCGGAAATGTGGTCAGTGTGTCAAATTGTGGAGGATTTATAGGTACCATGGCTTAGTAGTCTTCGTGGACGTTATAAAATCTATTCTATTCTATTATATCATCCTTTGTCTAGTGGTGGGATAAGCACTTAGGAGGCAAATTGCCACAACTTACCCCATGTTAGGGCGATTCACCATCCGCCTCGACATTTGGCTTCCCAATATTGTGGACTGCAACATTGCTGAAGAACTTGTCCCTAAAAAATCAAGCGTAAAAAAGTTATGAGGGGGTGAGTTAGGGGGGGATTCGATTGCCCCCTCCGTTGGAGCAATGCCCCCTTTCGGGCTAAGGGCAAGCCGCAACCTCCAGAACCCTGGCCCGCAATAGTGCCAAGGTGTCCCGCTAACACCACATTATGGCCCCTGACCGACCGTTGCCCTCTCACGAGCGAGCATCAGTCCATTGATGCTGCTTCACGCCTTTCCCATGGTCGCTCGCCCCAACGCCCGCTATGTGCAGGGGTGTGCCAGCTACCGTGCTAGCCAGTAATGGTAACCGCCCCCCAAACTGGCAGGTCTTCATTGTTAGGAATTGTATGGTGACTCCATTGGAGATCACATCTGCCATCTCCTCCTCCATCATGGTGGAGGTGTACCCGAAAATCACAAGCCAAGTGGAGCAGGCAAAGGGTGACCACGACATGATCCACTGCCAGATAGTGGTAACGGAGGGGGATAGAGTCCTTTTCCAGAGCCCTGTGGGGGAATGAGCACCTTGCAGCACTTCCATGGCCGGGTCTGGACGTTCCCCTCCCCCTTTTCTTTTTTGTGTGAAAAAACTGATCTGTAGTGAATCTTCTGTAACTCCAGAGATTGCCATCGGGCCCTTGTGTCCTCCCCTACTGTAATCTGCCCCCTGTGGCATCAAGTGTAACTGCCCTCTGAGGATAACTTTTTATAATGGAAAATGCCAGGCAACAAAATACTTGTGTCACAGATTGTTTGTTGCTCAAAGTGTCTTCTGTTTTGTTGTTAAGAGCTGCTTGTGTGTAGATCAGTTATTGATTAACTGTTATGTTTTGCAAGAGTCCACAACTAGTATGTTATACGTTGAATAATGTTTGAAATGTTGTGATAAGTATTACTTGTCCTAGACGTCTAGGTTTAAGTTTGGTTAATGTTGTTGCAACATTGGTGATACTGCCTGATACAGACAACCTGAACATTCGAACACTTGAATACCTGAAAAAATTTGAATACATGAGCAATACATAAATTTGAATACCTGAACAATACACAAATCTGTAACCAATGTACATACGAGTGCACGAATTGGTGCCTCAGTTGTCCTAAGTCTTGTCACTATCTTCAGACATCTGCAAGGCAACTCAATAAGGCTAGTCACATAAGCTGGGTGAATTATGTTGTTGCACACTCTAGGCCAGACACATGACCATGGCAAGGCAGTGGGCAAAGCAAGAATAATAAGGAAGATGGTTGAGGTAGGGGTGGATCCAGACATTATATCTAGGGCTAGAGGCATGAATGTAGGCTTTACTAGCACATGGAGGATTGAGATGAACAAGGGAACACAATCAACTCCCAGATTCAAGGAGGGGCTCCATCTGAGCACAACAACCACCCTTTCTCATGTAAGTTTATTTTTATTTTAGGGATGCATGCATGTTTTATTTTGGCAAGCTTACTAATTGTTTAGCTATCATGAGGGAAACTTCGGAGGGAAATAGCTACTAGATGGTTCGATTAGTCTTTCACCCCTATACCCAAGTCTGACGAACAATTTGCACGTCAGTATCGCTACGATCCTCCACCAGAGTTTCCTCTGGCTTCCTCCTGCTCAGGCATAGTTCACAGTAATCAACTTGCCTAGATCTATATGTATCAAGCTGTGTGCCTCCACGTTCTCTTCTTTTCGAGTTGGCAGTAGAACTGCTTGCTTGGAGAATAGATGTTGTTTTCCCCCTAATTCCTAGCCAATCTTGAATTGCATAAAATTATTCGTCTGATGGCTCGTTGTTCTCAAGCATTCGTCCTTGCATTCTGAGGAATGCATCCCTCTCTGGCATACCGATACCCCTGTATGTCTCTGTTTTGTTCTCCTCCATGGTGAAGTCCTGGGTCTGATGATCAATGAATTCTTCATAGTCTTCGTCATAATGGAGCAAAGCTAACAGTTCATCTGTAATTGTGTGCTTAGCATTGTGGTAGATGCTTGATATCATTGAGATATAAATATTCTTCTTCATTTATCATGACTGGGATAAGACTGGTTATCCCCAATCTAGCTTCTTCAGGTGCCCAGAGGTTATGTTATTGTTGAACCTGTAACTGCAGTCTAGCTTCTTCCTCTTCGCCAGAGGGAATGTCAATTATATCTTCTACGTCTTCCAGCTCTTCATCCTATTGTTGTTGCTGTTCTGACACATTCTGCTCATATTCAAGTAGCCACTGCTCATCTTAGGGATTAGGCTCTATGGCTTGGATAAATGGCTGACCTACTATATTTATGGCCTTGTAGGCTAAGAAAATGGCTAGTACTGCTGTGAGGGTGAAGTATCTGACACCCTTGTTGCTCATAGACATATAGTCAGGCATGTGAGTGGCTTTGTTTTGCAATGCCTTCATGATATTTTCGACTTCAGGTAGGGCTTCAGCAAGTTTGGTCTTTGGTACCCAAAGGCCGTCACAGGGTGCTACATTTCTAGCATGAACCTCTACCTTAGCTTGGAACTCTATCATGATATTGTGATAGTATGATGTAGCGATGAGCGTGGCTTGCAGGTCAAAAGTATGTTGGAAGACTTGGTAAACTTGATCTACTGGCACCTCCTTGATGTGGCTGGTGGCGCTGTACCATGTAGTAAAAGAAGATGATGCCATGAGGAGAGCGAAGGAAACTGTATCACAGAAGAGCTTTGAGCGTCTGAATATTGCAGAAAATCGGCTAACTAGCAGGAGCGAAGTCGAAAGGTGCGAGTATGTACAAATGAGGTGGTATTTATAGGGGAGGCCCTAGGAAAATTTTATGGTTGTGGACAAAGTTGACCATTTGCAGTGTTTTTTAGCATAATTAGCTTCTATCTGATTAAGTTGCAAAATCTCTAACTAGTATTATTGCATTAAAGGTGGTGGAGGACTCTCACCGTGTGCAAAACAGGCTTATGAGAAGCTCATAAGTGGCATCCACGCTGGGTGAGAGTCATGGGGTGTTTCTAAGGGAATATGCATCCAAAATTTATTTTGAAATACATAAATGGCATCTACGCGTGATGTGGAGCTCACTGAGCCTATTGTTTGGTTGATTGGGTGAATATTTGGTGAGATAGGGAGAACGATTCTCACCGTGCGCGAAACGGGCTTGTGAGAGTCTCACAAGTGCCATTCACGCTAGCTGAGAGTCGTTGGATTTATTTACTTAATTTATCCGCCAATTAACTTTTTAATTAACATGAAACATATAGAAAAGCCAAATTTTCGTTAATGACAAAAGTACATCCAAATTTTTATTAACAAGCCTTCATCCCCGCGGGCTCTTAATGTGTCTGGCCAGCTAATGTCTCTGGGCATCACGGTTACTCGTCGAGCATGCAGCGTGCATTTATTTGCATCGTCAAGCATCTGCACGATCTCTACCTCTGCCGCCTCCTGCGTTGCAATGACCATTTCCTTGGTCGCTCTGAAGCCCGGCTGGTACTTGCGAACCACTTCCTCCACGAGCTTTCCGAAGGAGCTACATGGGATTAAGAAGTTGGTGCTCCGTTGGAAATGTCGGATCTCCCGCAGTGATTGCATATCTGGAGGTCCTCCTCTTGACGGGTTTCTTCAGAGCTGCTGGTGGGTCTGGTGGGGTCGAAGCGGGTACATGCCCCGCGTGGATCTGCCCCCTTGGACGAACCGGACTGATGGGTGTGGTAATAGTCCGAATACGCCTTATGCACTACCATGTACCTGTTGTATTCTGCCATATTCTCCTTATACCGCTGCTCGGGACGCAGGGTATAAGCCTCTGACTATTTCTTCCCCTTCTTTGTTTTTCTCGGGAGCTCAAATTCTAGATAGGTTGGCGGCTCAGGTATCGGCTCCTCCTCCTGCACGTTTTGCTCCTGCTGCTCCTCCTAATGAGCAACCCGAGGATCCGGCTGCTTGTGATGAGGGTTGCTGAGGGTCGGGTTGTTGCTGCCTCGAAGAGCCCTCGCCTCTTAGAATCTTTTCGAGCTCATAGGCATAATCATCATCCTCGCCCGAAGAAGTGGATGGCGATGCACTCTCCATGCCCTTGTGCTTGCCATGTTTTGATCTGAAGGACTTGAATCCTCTAATGCACAGCAACTTCTTTGATTGGGGGATACTCCGATCACTATGCCTAGGCTTGCTGGTCGAACCCGTAGGCTGGTCGGCACTTGGACGATGTCCAGTGTACTGATCCTATTAGTCGGGTGCTTTGGTCGGTAGCACTTATGAGCTCGAACCTGGGTGCTATCGGTAGGCTCATCTTGCATGACTCTTGCGGCATGTTTGGTGTGCGCCATGATGAACAGTTCGTCGATCCAAGGTCGGGCGCCTACAAATCGGCTGGTTGTTGAGGAGCTAGCTCACGACTGGGATTTGCAAGAAGTGAGAGGCATCGGGTCCAGTATTTATAGGAAAGCCCTAAAAATTTTAGGTCAAATTTGAAGTTCCTCATTTTTAAGATATAATTATATCATATTCCTTGGTAAAATTAGAGATAGTGGATAAAAAGATCGAGAGGACTCTCATCATGTGCGAAATAGGCTTGTGAGAGTCTCACAAGTGCCATTCGCGCTGGGTGAGAATTGTGGATCCAATTTCACTTAACTGTTACCAGTTTTGTGTTTTAAGTATACAAAACAGCTTAACTAATTATTTTAAGCTAACTTTGACATCGTGCTAGTTGAGAGTCGCCACGCACTGGCTCATTAATTTTTACTAGACAATTTTACAAATGTCGACGTAACATATGCGAAGTGAGCTTGCTCCTTCCCACATATACACGTCTTCCTCTAGTCCGTGGAGTTAAGGATTATTTTGGACAGGCACAGTAGCCATAGCTAGCAGCAACAATGGCAACCGGCCGTGCATGCACATCAAGGGGCGGCAGCGCTCATGAGGCATCCACTTCTCGGGGTAAAAGAGCAGCCCGGGGGCGTGGGAGAGCTAAGGGGGTCGGAGCAGGTGGCAGTAGGCCCAAAGATGCTGGCGGTCGAAAACGAGGTCCAGAGTGGCACTATGTGAAGAAGTCGGTGAGAATCAATGGGAATGTATATTTTGCGGATATGAATCCTTAAACGGATCTGCAACGAGAATACGATCACATATTTTACGGGAAGCATGTGAAGGAGTCCAGACTTGTACTGCACCTGC